>JARBWK010000002.1:45361043-45599538 GCA_030556195.1 Anolis apletophallus | reverse complement strand
AAGATTGTGTACTAGTTTAGTGTTGGACCAGGACTCTAGAATACCAGGTTTGAATCCTGCTCAGCCATGAAAAACTACTGGATGCTTTTAGGCAATCACACTATCTCAGCTTGAAGAAGGCAATGACAAAACCTAATTTGAATAAATATTACCAGAAAGCCTTATGATGGGGATTATCATAAGACATAATGTACTTAAAGACAAACAACAATCTTGAAACCCTAATATCCACTGGCAAGAGTCTACATTACAGACGTAGTTATGAATGTGTTGCTGCACTATTAATGCAGCCTGGAAATGTCAATGTGAGTAAAGGCTGTATCAACAGGAGCACAGTGTCTAGATCAAGGGAAGTCAGAGTCCCATTCTTTTCTGCTTTGGACAGATCTCACCTGGAGAACTGTGGCCAGTTCTGGGCACCACAATTCAAGAAGGATATTGACAAGTTGAAACAAGTCCAGAAGAAGGTAACCAAAATGCTCAAAAAGTTTGCTAACCAAGTCCTACAAGGAATGGTTGAGGAACTGGGTATGTTTAGCGAAAGAACAGAAGGGTGGCAGCGGACATGATAGCCATGTGTAAGTATTTGAAAGGATGTCACACTGAGGAGGTGTCAACTAGTTTTCTACTACTCTGGAGCCTAGGATGTGGAGCAACGGATTCAAATTGCAGAGGGAAAAGATTCCACCTAGGAAGAACATCCTGATGCTAAGAGCTATTTATTATTAACTATTTATTTTTTATTAACTTTGTTTCTTCTTCGAGAGCTCTGTGAATGCACACTTATGAAGTTTTGCGCCAGCGGGCTTCAACGGAAACTTTTCCAGTTTAAAAGCGGTAGCTCCGCCCAGCCAACCCGGAGGGCATAAAGCGCCTCCAGCGCCCACGCCATTCCTTTGTTTTCCGCCACTTGGGCAACATCGGAAAATTTTGGCTGGTTGTGCAATGCATAGCATGTCCACAACTAGTTTCAAAAGGTGTTTATCCTGCGGTAGCAAGATCCCCGACTGTGACGGTCACGAAGTGCCTCCGGTGTCTCGGGAGAGACGCGTCGTTCCTGCCTGCCGGCACTGCCAGGCCTTCGACCGCCACTCGAAGAGCGAGAGCCCGCAGGCTTCAGGCCTACCTTTCACGGAGCGTGCTCTGCCCTCCACAGATGGCGACGGCTGTCCCATCTGCCTCCTTGGGATCCGGGGCGGCTGCCTCGGTCCCCTCGCTGACCGCTCGCCCGGCCGGAAAATCCGCAGAAGGAGAAGAATTCCACCAAGTCTGTCTCCTCGAAGACTTCTGAAGACGGGTGTCGAAGAGGCCCTGCACCGTAAATCACCGAAACGGTCCAGCTGCCTCCACCTCGAAGAGCACGACAAGCTCGATGGCGCCGGGCCTCTCCCAGAGGTCACCATCTCGAGGACTCCCTCATCGGGCTATGGAGATAGCTTTCCGGAGGTCGACGAAGCAGCCCGTAGAGCCCAGACCAGAGGCCTGGTTCCTGTGACTCCGGCAAGTCTCTGGAGGCCGCTGCCTCGAGACCTTCCTCACCGAAGGCGAGGACGCTGGCGTCATCGCTTCAGTCTCCTGCCCCGACTCTTCGCCTGCCCCTGTTCTCGCTGTGGAGGCAGGGGTAGAGCACCGGGTGTCGCCAGAGAACTCTGTCCAGACCGTCGTCCCGTTCCTCCGGGACAGACCTCGGTTCGACAACTCTTCGCGACGTCGCCAGACAAGGCAGGCAGACCACGAGGCTCGCCTGGCCCCGGCCAGCGGACACCTCCTCCTGTGTCGCCAGAGATGCCAATTCCGGGCGGCGCCCAGGTCGCCCCCACAGTCCCAACCACGGTGATCCCAGACGGTCCAGCCCTGGTCGGGAGACGAGATGGAGGATGGCGAGGTCCTCGACGATAAGATCAGGATCCATCCTGTCCCTCAACATGGACAGAACGCCTCCCATACGGGTTGTGATGCCGAACCTCCTCTTCACCCACAGACAACGGAAGGCCTTCGGTGAAGATGGGCCGGATGGCGAGATCACTGGGGATGCAAACCTATGTCCCCACGAGGTCCAGCGCTTGCCCAGTGTTCAGACGGGTGCAGATCGAAGATGCCCAACCGCACCTTCCTATGCTAGAACCGCTGGAGGAGGCGGTCAAGGCATCATGGGTATCTCCGTCTACCATCCCTCCTACGCCAAGTCGCAGACGAGGCATGGTATAAGATAGACGAGAGGAGAGGAGCTGGCTCCACGACCACCAGTGCCGAACTCGATGATCGTCACCTCTTCTCAAACCTCGGGTCGAGAATCTGCGCGCCCTCAGATCAGGAGGGAAGGAGATTCGACACAACGGGTCGAAAAATTTACAAGGCCGGGCTCCTGTTGACCAAGATGGCCAACTACGGCGCGTGTATGGCGGCGTACCACCAGATCCTCTGGGAAAGGGCTCAACCCTTTTTCCAGGATCTCTCTCGGGAGCAACAGACGGCGCTCCTCTCTATCTCCCAGGAAGCAGAATCGCTGGCTCATCATCAGATCCTCATGGCCCGCCACACAGCGGACACCTCGGGGAAGCTGCTAGCCCACGGTGTCGCCATCCGGAGACACGCTGGCTCAAATCCTCAGGTCTTCCCCGAATACGAGGAAGACCATCGAGGCTCTGCCGTTCGATGCCCAGCGACTTTTCTTTGCGGGCACGGACGACAGCCTCAAGGCTACCCATGACTTTAGAGTCTTGACAGCTAAATTGGACCGGCCTCAAGCCCAGCCCAGGCCGAAGTACTACCAGCGGGCCAAGTTTCAGCCCAAACAGCAGTACCGCCAAGCCCCAAGGTACTCGGCGCCTCAGCAGCAGCAACAGCAGCAACCGAGGCAGCAGCAACAGTCCAACAGACCCCGACAGGGGAACAAGTCCCGACCTCGCCATGGAAATGGCAATGGACAATCCAACCGTCGCGTTTGACGGACGCCGGACGCGACCGCCTCGCCGCAAAGTACCGCTGCCACCACCATGCCTCCTCCCATCCTTCGACCTCCACCACCACACCCGCCATTCGAGACCGCCTGGCCCGCTACATCGATGCCTGGCGACGCATCACCAGATGCATGGGTTCTCCGGATTGTCGAAGACGGCTATGCCTTTGAGTTCGACGAAGTTCCACAGTCGTGGTTCATAGTCGAGACACAGCTGTCCAGTGTGATCTTGGAGGAGGTCGACGCTGCTGCTTCAAAAGGGAGCGATTTCACAGCTCCCAAGAGCAGGAAAGAGGGGCATTCTTCTCACGGTATTTCACCGTGCCGAAGCCAGACGGTTCCCAAGCGACCCATCCTGGACCTCAGAGACTTAAACGCGACGTTTCGCCGAGGAAATTCAGGATGGTGTCAGTGTCGCCCATTCTACCACTTCTCCGGTCCAACGACCACTTTGCGCCGATCGACCTCTGGGACGCCTACTTCCACGTCTCGATTCGACCTGCTCATCGACGCTTCTTGAGCTTCAAGGTGGCGGGAAGGGCGTATCAGTTCAACGTCCTCCCGTTCGGCCTCGGGACAGCACCTCGAACGTTCTCAAAGTGCATGTCGGTCGTGGCTGCGCACTTGAGGAGGCAAAAGATCCGGATTTTTCCGTATCTGACGACTGGCTGCTGGCGGCCCAGTCTCCAGAGCTTCTGAATCAGCAAGTCTCTACGACCCTACAGCTACTCTCCTCATTGGGCGTGCGCCAACGAGGAGAAGTCCCAGCTGGTCCCAACGATGACCATCAAGTTCATCGGCACGATTTTCAACTCCGTCGATCAGCTCGCCTATCTGCCAGACGTCAGATTCCAGGCTCTTCGACGCGAGATACACAGCTGCAACAGACCCGCCATCACGGCGAAACAGATCCAAGTGACCTAGGCCACATGGCCTCAACAGTAGCTGTGACCCCGTTGGCGAGACTGCGCTTCAGGCCACTGCAGCGCTGGTTCCTCGACCATTTCGACCCGGTCAGGGAACACCACTCGAAAAGGTTATCCCTGCCAAGGGCGGTCAAGGACTCCTCCGGTGGTGGGGCGCCCAAGAGCAACGTGTGCAGGGGTGTACCCTTCCACACCGTAGACCCAGCCATCACAGTGACGACCGACGCGTCATTACAGCCCCCCTCGTCACTGGGAAAGTAGTACTGGTCAGGACAGACAACATCGTGGCCATGTACTACGTGAACAAGCAGGGCGGGACGGGCTCGAAGAAACTTCTGGCCCTAGCCCAGAGCCTGTGGGAGTGGTGCGTCCACCATCAAGTGACTCCCAGGGCGATCCATCTCCCGGGTGTCGAGAACGAGGAAGCGGATTGCCTCAGCAGGACCAACTGGTCGTCCCACGAATGGATGCTGCATCCGGACGAGCTCCACCGTGTGTTTCAGCGGTGGGGTTCCCGGACGCAGATCTCTTCGCATCGCCGGAAAACAACCAACTGCCGGTTTTTCGGTGCAAGGCTTGCCCCGGATGCACGCCGGGGATGCCTCGGGATGCCCTTCTGCTCGACTGACGACGGGTTCTTCTACCTATTCCGCCCGTTCCCGCTCCTCCTTCGGATCGTCGAGAGGATCCAGCTAGCAGGGACCGATTGCATCCTCATCGCTCCCTACTGGCCGAGACAAGTCTGGTTCCCGACTCTGCTACACCTAGCGGGTCAGGACTACATGCCACTCCCTCACCGACCAGACCTTCTGACGCTGGAGAACGGGATGCTCCTCCACCCGACCTTCAGTCTTTGCACCTGACTGCGTGGAGGATTCATCGACACCAGAGGTCTCTCCAGCTGTAGCAGCGATCCTGGCAGCAGCCCACAAGCCGGCCACGTCAAAGACGTACGCAGCTTGCATCGCCCGCCACGAGAGGTTCCAGGCTTCCCGATCTACCACCGTCTTCCCGCTGGTAGTCTCATCGGTCTTGGAGTTCCTGGCACAACTGGTCGACAGGGGTCTATCCATGTCCTCGGTGAAGACCCATTTGGCGGCCCTCACCTGGCAGAACCAGCAGAGGGGCGGTCCCTCGCTGTTCCAGTACCCGTTGGTCAAGAGGTTCCTGAGGGGTGTTAATAACACTCGTCCCCCGGTGCATCCACCTACACCGGGGTGGAACTTGGACCTGGTGCTGTCCTGCCTGACATCCCCACCGTTTGAGCCGCTGTCATCCATCGACCTGCGGCTCCTATCCTGGAAGGTGGCCTTCTTGGTCGCCATTACTTCGGCGCGTCGCCCTTCCGAGCTGGCGGCGCTCCGTGTCGACGAGCCCTACCTACTGTTTTTGGCAGACAGGGCCATCCTGCGGACGGACATCACCTTTCTGCCGAAGGTGGTGTCTCCGTTCCACCTGAACACAGACATCGTGCTTCCGGACTTGGGACTGGCCCGAACCGGGGACACGGGACGAGGACAAGTGGCCTCGGCGTCCAGAAGGCCCTTCTGACCTACAAGAACCGATCGGCGGAATTCCGTCGATCGACCCGACTGTTTGTATCATACGCCACCGACAAGCTGGGCTTGCCGGTGTCAGCACAGAGAATCTCTAATTGGGTAGCATCCCTGGTTGAACTGTGCTATCAGGTAGCCCGTCAACCTTGCCCACCTATGGTTAAGGGACGCTCGACTAGGGCAGTGGCCACGTCAACTGCGTTCCTCCAGGGGATTCCCCTGGACCAAATTTGTAGGGGCGGCCATCTGGGCCAACCCCTCTACCTTTATATCCCATTACCGGGTAGACACCCTGTTTGGGAGGGAGGCGGCCTTTGGTCGGTCGATTCTTAACCCAAAGACCCCACTAGGTGCTGCAGAGTAGTCAGCCCCAGTTCTCCCTTGTGTTGTTTGCACTGGTCGATCGACAGTTTGCGTCGTTCGAACCCCTCCTGTTCATTGCACTGTCAATGTTAAGTATGTGCCGTGCCCCAGGTAGGGGCACAGTCTATCGGTTAAAGCGCGCTTTACCCATTTACGGGTAGGTTGCACCAGTTGTGCACCCTTTGTTCTCAGGTTGTGCTTGTTGCACTCACTGTTATGAGGCCTGTGTGCCTGACATGAATGGTGCTTGTTGCACTTCTGCTAATATTGCACTTATGTTTGAGGCCTGCGTGCCTGACATGAATGGTGCTTGTTGCACTGTGTTTACAAGTGGGAGCCTGCCTCCTACTCATATATATATTATGTGTTAACATGTTATTTATTCAGGTTGCTGGTTGCAATAAACCTGTTCATTTTTCTACAATCTGGCTGGTTTGTTCCCACCTCCTTTACCTTAGCTCGGTAAATCTTCATAAGTGTGCATTCACAGAGCTCTCGAAGAAGAATGGTAGGTTACATACCTGTGACCATCTTTCTTCGAGTGAAGCTCTGTGAATCCACACGACCCGCCCGGCCATCCCCTCTTTCTCAAACCACCCTTCCTTGTTGCTACGTGGCGCGTAAGGAATGGCGTGGGCGCTGAGGCGCCTTTATGCCCTCCGGGTTGGCTGGGCGGAGCTACCGCCAAAAAGTTTTAAACTGGAAAAGTTTCCGTTGGGAAGCCCGCGCTGGCGCGCAAACTTCATAAGTGTGGATTCACAGAGCTTCACTCGAAGAAAGATGGTCACAGGTATGTAACCTACCATTATACCCCGCCACCATCTCCCCAAGGGGACTTGGGGCGGCTTACATGAGGCCAAGCCCAATGGCACATAATAAACACCAAACAGCAAATAATACAACAATACAATCAATATACTTACACACCAACAATAAAAGACAGTCTAAAACCATTCTGGGCAGGTCAAATGTAAACTATTAAAAATTTTAAAATGAATAACACTGGATGCAGCAGAGGTAGAATGCATGTAACAGGAAAGTTTTGAAGGATAATATGGGGAGATAACCCAACAGGATGTTAAAGTGCTTCTGAGGACATTTTCAAAAGGTTGATCACAGCGGGAGTTATTCACTTTACTCAGGGAAGGCACATTGGAATAGCCACGTTTACAGGCTCCTCCTAAAAACTGCCAATGTGGGGGCTTGTCTAATATCCTTGGGGAGCGAGTTCTAGAGTCGGGGGGCCATCTTGTCACCACCAAATGCTCCTGCTCCTGCGGTGGGAGCAAAAGTAGGGCCTCTCCAGGTGATCGAAGAGATCGTGTGGGTTTATAAACAGAAATGCGGTCAAGTAGGTAGGCAGGTCCCAAACCGTTCAGGGCTTTGTAGGTAAGAACCTGCACCTTGAATTGGGACAGCAGTGATGGGATATGCTCACATAGAGTGTAGTGGAGTCTCCTTCTCTGGAAGCTTTTAGACAAAGGCAGAATTGCCATCTGATGGGGATTCTTTGATTGTATGTTCCTGTATGGTAGGGGGTTGTACTGGATGACCCTTATGATCTCTTCCAATTCTATGATTCTGTGATTTTATTATTCTATATTGTCCCAGACCTGATTCTGCAACCTACCTTAACAGCTTGCAGCAAATTCCTTCTGAAACATACCTCAGCAGCCAACAGTCCTATCCTACATAGTGCAGCAGGATATTCAAGCTAATTCCCAACAGTTACCTATTGTGCCATATGAAGGACTTCATCCCATGGTGCGTCTCCAAGCTTTTCTATGCACTTAAAACATGGAGCCCCGCTGAGCCCATTAGACCATGTGAGATCATTTTGTGGGTCACCCATTTGAGCGCATGCAAGGATTTTAAAAACATTTAGGAATTAACTCCAGATAGGTCCCTGTGCATAGAGATGGGTGAAAATGGTGAAATTTAGGTGCGATGGGGAATTGTTTTCTTTTCCATGTTCCTTCTGTTTTGTGATGTTTTCCTCTGGGGGTCCTTAAATGCGCTCCAAAGATACAGTTATTTCCGTTGCTCTAAGAACAGCAGACAGAGTGGTAAATAATTTTTAAATTATTAACAAGCATTTGCAATGCTGAAGTAATGGTACTTTGCCATAGTGTATAGGAATTGTGAATAAATATACTGTGTATATGTGTGTGTGTGTGTGTGTGTGTGTGTGTGTATATATATATATATATATAAAGCGAGGGGATACAAACTGGGAGGAGCTCACACTCTCCTGTGTGTTGGCAAAGCAAACAGATTATTTCTGTAAAATGGGAAAAGGAAAACATGTGTGATGGGGATAAGTAAGTTCTCCAGATCTTTTAGAAACAAAGCAACATGAAACACCATGTTAAGAAGACAATTTCCTTAGTTGTGACAGGGATCCTCCCTCTAACTGTTGTACTGCAGATCACAGAAAGGAAGGTGCTCAAGCAGGACCGTAGCCAGGATTTTGATTCGGGGAGGGCTGAGTTTGATTTGGGAGGGGCTGAGTCTGAGAAAGAGAGGGACTACCCTACCAAACCTTTTGTATTGTTATCCCAATAACCCCATGAATGTGGGATATAATGAGCATGGTGATCAGATCATGATATGAATAAACATAATAGTTTAAATAATTTACCAGTAAGGCCTTCTCGCGGACCACCCTGAGAATTGGGGGGGGCTTAGGGGGCTTCAGCTACATGCCTGTGCTCAAAGCATCATCCTATTGTGCCCTGATCCCCAGGAGACAAAAGCTCTGTTGTTCGGTGCAACTGTAGCTATGGCCTGTTAAACTGGGCTTGAGAGGATATTTGCAATTCTGGCAATAGTGCTGTGCTCATAAACACAAATACCAAACAGTTACAAATGTACAAATTTAGTTTATACATTCATAGCTGCTCAATAGGATGCCAGCTCTCACCAATCAAGGCTGCCATAAATCTGGGCAAGGCTTTGGCATATGAAATAATTATGATGGAGGAATTTGTTTCCACTGTACTGTAGGGGAAAAACAGAAACTGCACATGCCAAAATTCTTGTTTTACTTTTGTTGAAGCCATTCAGCCATGTTACACTTCACTGAGAGAATGTTTATCTGGTATTTGTCCTCTTCTCACAACTACATTCAGTACTGTGCCAGTGAGAACCAGAGCGGAGGAATAAATGGCACCACCAGCGTATCATCAGAGAATTTGGACTTTTTAATACTCAGAATTGATTGATATTGACCAGATTATGTGCTAATGGTTCTTATTTTTTTGCTGCAATCCTCTCTATATTCCTCCCTCTCCCTTCCTCTACCCCCCATACACACACATATATATCAAAAACTATGTTTTAATAGCATATTTTAATATTTATAGCTCCTTGGGTTTTATGTGTCATGTTTTGATGTAATCTGTTATATGTCTTTTGCTGGCATTGAATATTTGCCATATGTGCTGAAAACAATCCCGAGATAAAGCAGTCTATAAATATATGATGATGATGATGATGATTATTTGTTATGATTGCCCCTGAATTCCCTTTGAAATAAAGGATTTTTTAAAATTACTAGCCAGTAAACACTAGTGAGGGCTGCCACATTCTGGCAATACCATTAGACAAAGTGAAGCAGCTGTCTCAGGCAGATTTAGAAAAACTTAATATCATCATCATTTTCCTTCTACCCTGCTTTATCTCTCTTAAAAAGAGACTCAAAGCAGCTAACAAGAGATACAATGCAATAGATAGTGTATTATTTAATTTACTATTTTATTGCTAAAGGTAAAGGTTTCCCCTTCACATTAAGTTTAGTCATGTCCAACTCTAGGGTGTGGTGCTCATATCCATGTCTAAGCTGAAGAGCCAGCATTGTCCGTAGACACCTCCTAGATCATGTGGCCAGCATGACTGCATGGAGCACCATTAACTTCCTGCTGGAGTTGTACCTATCTACCCATATTTGCATGTTTTCGAACTGCTAGGTTTGCAGAAGCTGCGGCTAACAGCAGGAGCTCACCCCACTCCCCAGATTTGTACCACTGACCTTTCTGTCAGCAAGGTCAGCAAATTCAGCAGTTCAGCGGTTTAACCCACTGCGCCACTGGGGCCCCCTAGGATGGGGAAAAGTACTTGTGGAATTATCTTGTATCATATATCTGTATAATTTGGCCAGCTTTGGATGCTATGTTAATTGTTAATTAAAAGGCTTGCATTGGATGACAGGCATAATTTTCTCATTGCTTCAAAATATGACACAACAATTAATGGTGTTATCTACAATTATTTAATGTTAATGTGTTTGTGACATCTGATTTTTAAAACAAGGAAATGGCAGACAGGATTATTATTTTTTTGGGGGGTAAAATTTTTAATTTGTTAGTCACTATTTAGGGCAGCTGGGCTGAAATGCTCTTACATCTTACCTTAATTAATTAAATTAGGTGGGTGGATTTTTAACAGGGGTTTTAAATGGGTTCCAAAGAGGAGCAGAGTCCTGTGATGTTCTCATCTTCTAAAATAAAAATGGGGAAACCCTTTTGTAAGAACGGTATTTCACATGTTGATTTCTACGAGCAATACGGGAGGTGGAGAAGGGGATCATAATGATAAAAATAATTTTGTATTTTTAATGGGGGACAAATGTTTTTCTGCATTATCTGTTGAGGGAAAAATCAAACAATATATTAACAGCAGTGGAAGAAGCAAATAATGTTTATTCAAATCAAAATTCCTGCCCAAAATAATCCCCAATCATGCACTGATGTAGGGTGCTGGTGGCCATCTGGTTTTTCTTTTTGCTGTTTATTCTATCCCCCCCCCCCCCCCCACACACATATATCTTCTTGTTGAAGAAGAGTGTACCCAGCTTAAAAACATGTAGCAAACAGAACATTGTGAACATTTTATATTGTTGGGTATTGAATTGTGCCGCTTTGTAAACCGCTATGAGTCGCCCTCGGGCTGAGAATGGCAGTATAGAAATGTAGTAAATAAATAAACATAGAAGCAAGAATTGTGGTTTCAACCAACATCAAGAAGAGCCCCTTTCCCAATGAAAGATACTTACTTCCCAGTATCACTTTAACATAAAATCAACCCATTCCCCTCACCTGTTGTTGCACTGGACACTGTTGGCCACTGCTGTTCAGGTCCTGGTCCTACGTAAGGCTCCTGCCTCATCCATGTGTACAGCACTAAACAAATTTACAAAGAGTTTAGGTTATGCAAGTCTTACAAAACAAGGCATTCACTCTTCATATGATGTGCATTGTCCTTTTGGCTATATATTGCCAGTGCACCGAAAGGCATAGCTACTCACACACATTTTCTGTGACGTAAAAATATTGTTGAACCTCCTCCTGTTTCAGTTTGCAAATTCTGCAATACTGGACCTTTGCTACATGGTTGGATTCCACATCTTCATTCAGTGACATCATGTTGCACAAGTGTTGCCTGTGCAGAATGGTTTGTTTCCATTAATGAGATGTGGCGTGTCTAACATGGCTGGGAAGTCACTAAATCCCAGCAGTGTTTATGCCTTACTGTTTAAGTAAATAATGAAACGCTGTCCTGTCAGTTTCAGGAATCCTCCAGCCTGCTAACATTAACCAAACTTCTACAGGAAACAGTCTGCTGTAATTACAGTAACAGTGATTGCACCTTGTGCCTTTGGCAAGTCAAAAGGGAGAGCATCAGGAAGCATTCGGCAGAATCTTTTCTCATACATCATGTGGGGAATATTCTGCTGTGAATTAGTCTGGCAGACTGAGTTGCCACAAATTATTATGTTGTGAATTCAAACAACAATAACAAAAGAGATGGGTGCAATTAAAATAAGTAAGTCAGAGATTCTTAAACTTTTACCCACCTTTCCTGCTTTTCATTTACATGCTGACATTGCATGCATTTGCCAATAGCCTTTGAAGATAGATTTTTAAAGAAGATTTTCTCATATTGAGACTTGCTGAAATGGCTACATTTGGGAAGAAATTCAGCGAACTACATCTCTATAGACAAGCATTCCTGCAGATTAACAGTGGGGTTTGTGCTGTTAAGTCCAGTTAGCCATACGGGCATAGTCACCAGAGGTAAAGTGCTATAGCTCAACTGTAATCCTATCCTAAGGATTGGGCACCTCTGAGTTTGTTTAGATCAGTGGGTCCCAACCTTCCACGCCATAACCCCTTAATACAGTTCCTCATGTAGTGGTGACCCCCAACAACAAAACAGAGGGATGGGGAGGTCAAGCACTAGCAAACAAGAAAACTGGAAAAAAACGGGTGACTATACAGTATATAGGCAAAATGCAAGAAAATCAGACTTGAATTCACAAAGAGCACATACCTTTACTCACTCGTTCAAAAGGTAAAAACTGGTGGATCCCACATGTATAGCAATAAGAATTATAAATAAGCCCCAAGACCCTGGTCTGAAAGTCACACAACATTCTGAGCTCGGTGTGGCGTGGAATAAGCTCTTTAGTATACCAATCCTGTATGACACGCCAGCAAAACCACAGAAAGATCAAATCCAGCGTAATACCACTAAATGGCGAGGCATCCATGGCGATGGGTGGATCCTGGGGTGGAGTTGAAGATGCTCCTCATGTGACTTTAAGGCTGTGTGTTAGCCAAATATTTCCATGTGGGAACCACCATGTTCCCCTGTAGCCACTGGTTTCAGCCCATGGATTCATGACTTGTGATGTTATAGATTCTGTATGATGATTATTTTGATTGCTGCGACATGCCCTGAAGAAGTGCCGGCTGGCACGAAACGGCCCTAGAGGGCGCCTGGGGAAATCTTCCAGCCGTTGGCACGCTACTGGTTCGATTGTAGCCAGCTCAGCTTTGGTCTTCACGGATTACCGTTATATTGCCAGCTCCGTGTATTTGTTTACTGGAGAACTGCTGCTTCTTTATCCCGTGAACTGTGGATTACAATTTGCCAGCACACTGTGTTTCCACACGTAAGGATTACTTAGAACACAGTGGCTATGGTGAACATGGTGGTTCCCACGGAAATGTTGGCTGCAACACAGTCTTCGTCGCACATGAGGCGCCTTCAACTCCACCCAGGATCCACCACGCTGCGGACGCCCGCCATTTTAAGCGGTATTATGCCGCTGGATTTGATTGTTCTTTCTGTGTTTTTTTTGGCGTGCCATACAGGATTGATATAGTAAAGAGCTTATTCCACGCCACACCGAAATCAGAACGTTGTGCGACTTTCAGACCAGGGTCTTGGGGCTTATTTATATAATTCTTATTGCTATACATAATGGATCCACCAGTTTTTACCTTTTGAATGCAGTGAGTAAGATATGTGCTCTTTGTGAATTTTGAAGTCTGTTGATTTTCTTGCATTTTGCCTATATATAGTCACCCGGGTTTTTTCCAGTCTTCCTTGTTTGCTAGTGGTGACCCCCCAACCATAAAATTATTTCCCCTGCTACTTCATAATTTATAATTTTGCTACTATTATAAATCGTAAGGTAAACATCTGCTATGCAGGATGTATTTTCATTCATTGGGCCAAATTTGGCACAAATACCCAATACACCCAGATTTGAATACTTGTGGTGTTGCGGGCGGGGGGATGATTTTGTCATTTGGGAGTTGTAGTTTTGGGGAGTTATAGTTAACTTACAATCAAAGAGCCTTCTGAGCCCTACCAATGATAGAATTGGGCCAAACGTTCCACCCAGAACCCCCACTTCCAACAGAAATTGAGGAATTTAGGGGAGAAGTAGTTCACCTACCTCAAGAGAGCACTGCACCGAGCATGCCTGCTCTCTCCTCCCCACTTGGAGTCTCACAAACAACATGCCCTTGGCTTAGAGGTTGGCCAATCACAGCAGGTGGAGGGCTTTTGCTGACAGGAGCGGACAAAGGTAATTTCAAATGGCACGCCAATATTTTTTTGGCGTCCCCTCGTTCTCTGGCCTTGCGATGGGTGCGCATGTGCAGGGCCAGCATGCACCATTACTGCGGTGCGACACCAAGTGGATGGTGATGCAAAACCCACACCACGAGGCTGAAAAGGAGGATGTTTTGTAGCTGGAGACGGGAGGCTCCGCCCCGGCTGCAAAATGTCCTCCTTTTCAGCCTCGTGGAGTGCGTTTTGTATCACCATCCACCTGGAGTCGCACCCACGTGCTGGCCCACAGCAATGACGCAGCATGCGCTGAACCTGGCGGCCGCGGCCTGATATGCCCCTGGCCACGTGGCTCCGTAAGCGGCCACTTACTTTGCATACCGTCAAAATCCACCCCTGTTTAGTGAGAAGATTTGCCATCTGTTTCCAAAAAGGAATTAGAGACAGGTGGAGAAATCTTCAGCCTTCTCTGCCAAAGGGTTTCCGATGGTCTTTGGTGATCCCTCCTGTGATGGCCTCCATGGGACTCTGTTTCGGCAGCACAGAGAAACGGAATTAAGACTGCATGAGATGAAGTCCAAGGTCCTTCTATCTGTATCTCTGAACTCTACAATAAGTGGAAACAAAGCAGAGTAGAATTGTAGTAATGGGTCTCTTGCAAGTATGAATAGAAAACTAAAAAATCTGTTCATTGGGAGAGGAGGAAGAAGGTTCCTGCTTCTTCCCAGAGGCTGGGATAAGTCAATGATTCCATAAGAAACTATTGACTAGGGCTGTCCCAATTTCTTTCCTGTTCCCTGTTGGTCCTGCCGCTCCACTGCCTTTTTATAGGCATAGAGTACCTTCCTCTATTTGCCAGCCTAAATTATTGCTCATGAATTTTCTTTCCATACATTCAACCACCCAGGGAGTAGGGTGAGCTCCCACCTGTCAGCTCCAGCTTCTCATGTGGGGACATGAGAGAAGCCTCCCACAGGATGGTAAAACATTTGTTATACAGGTTTACTCACAATTGTCCCCTGGGCAATGTCCTTGCAGACGGGCAATTCTCTCACACCAGAAGCGACTTGCAGTTTCTCAAGTCACTCCTGACATGAAAACAGAACAAAACAAAAGGAAACATCCACAGCTTTAAAATATTTTTAAAAAGGTTTTTTTTGCTATTTTATATAAGCAGCACCATTTTACTATGTCATTTTATACTGGGACCTGCACATCCACAGATTTTGGTATTCTGGGGGCAAGGGGAGAGGACTCTGGAAACAAATTGTAGTGGATACCAAGAGCCTACTGTGCATCTGTTTAGGGAAGTGTTTTTTCCCCTGAGTTCTGCAATGAAAAGTATGATAGGTTGACTAGGGCAGTGTTTTTCAACCAGTGTGCCATGGCTTTTCAACCAGTGTGTTTTTCAACCAGTGTGCCATGGTTTTTCAACTAGTGTGCCGTGAACGATCATCAGGTGTGCCGTGGGAAATTGGAACCTCCAATACCCTTTCTTCCCCCTCTTGCCGAATACTTTTTCTTCTCCACTCGGGCTCCCTTCTTCCCAGCCTCGCTCTGCTCGCTTTGCCTCGTTTTGCTCTGGGGCGAGTCTGCGCAGTAGCACCCACACGGGTCACGTCTTCCTCCCTCCCCCCTCCCCTCCTGAACATGCTCACGCTGCCCCCTCGGATCAAAATGGCGGCAGAAGCGGCAGTGTAAAAGAAAAAGTACGTGTTTGGGAGGACGGGGAAGAAAGGGCATGAAAGGGAAGGGGGAGCAAGAGGTCTCTGTCGAGAGCTGGAATGGGGAAACTTGGACCTTCCAGGTGTTTTGGACTCCAACTCCCACCATTCCTAGCAGCCTCAGACTCTTTTCCTCCCCCCCCCTCATCCACTTAAGCAGGAAAGGGCCTCAGGCTGTTAGGAATGGTGGGAGTTGAAATCCAAAGCACCCAGAGGGCCGAAGTTTTCCCATGCCTGTTTTAGGGACCTTAAAGTGGTGAGCCTCCTTGAGTCCACAGTGCTCTCTGGGTGTAGGTGAACTACAACTTCCAAACTCAAAGTCAATTCCCAAGCAAACCCTTTCAGTACTTTCTGTTTGTAATGAGAGTTCAATATGCCAAGTTCATTTCAATTCCATTGTTGCAAGAGTTCAGGATGCTCTTTGATTGTGCGTTAACTATAAATCCCAGAAACTGTAACTCCCAAATGTCAAGGTCTATTTTCCCCAAACTCCATCTGTGTTCACATTTGGGCATATTGATGCCAAGTTTGGTCCTGATCCAACATTGTTTGAGTCCACAGTGCTCTCTGGATGTCGGTGAACTACAACTCCAAAACTCAAGGTCAATGCCCACCAAACTCTTATAGTATTTTCTCTTGGTTATGGGAGTTCTGTATGGGAAGTTTGTGTCTTTCTGCCATTTCTGCCAGGATATCTATGTTGTGTTCATTGAAACAGGCCCATTTAAAAACATATTAACTATATGTATCACTGTGTTAGGGTGTCATTTTGGTTGGTGGTGTGCCCCAGGATTTTGTTAATGTAAAAAGTGTGCTGCGGCTCAAAAAAGGTTGAAAAACACTGGACTAGGGAATTAAGAGGTAGTGCCTCTCTTGCCCTAAAGGACCTCTGAAGAACAGTGTATATCCCTCTCAAGCTTGGTGGGACTATATTGATTCTTTTAAATTCTAATTAAATGGTATGTGGCATTCCAAAGGATAACTCTGAATTAAATGACACAATTTCTAGGCCGCCAGGTATATATCCGCACACCTTCTATTGTTTTGTTGGTACTTGATTGGGAATTCTATATAATTTATATTTAAATACATACAGAATATTCAACATCACTTCCTGGAATAGTGCATGTATTACTTACTGTTCATGTTTCTTTCTATTTTGTTTCTCAAATGGTTTAGTTTGTATCTGACATTCCATAGGAAGTCTTAATTCATATGCGAGCTTCATTAATTCAAGATGTGCATTTATCACCTCTTGATCTCTCTTCAAAAATAATTCTAAAATCAGACAAACAGATTTTTTAAATGCTAAAACAAGTACACTTAATTTTTAAGAGCCACAGGCCATGTGAAACAAAGCCGGCTTTGCTTTCTGGCAGAAACTCAGGCCCATTAACATGGTTACCTAAATCCAAGACTTGGCCAAATCCAAGACTTGGCCAAACTGAGGCCCATTAACATGGGTACCTAATTCCAAGACTTGCTGCCAGAACAAAGAGGTGTAGACATCTCAGCTCCGGATTCTGCTGAGATGTCTACACCTCTCTGTTCTGGCAGCAGAGCCAGGAGCAGAGTCAGGCCAAACCTAAGTAGCCATACTCTTACTTTGTGACAAGTATTGCAGCAGTGGTGGCCACAGTGGCCAGAGAGTTCCTGGCCGTTGCTGATAACTACTATATCACCCATGCAACATGGTAGCACTGGCCTTTGTGAACATCAGGGTTGGTTCCAAATCAGATTTGGCCCAGATGATAATATCGGAGAAGCAGTGAGCATTCTGCTAAAGCACGTTTGTGGCTTCCTGGATTCCTGGATGTCATCTGAACATCAAATTGTGAATTCTGACCTGTTGTAGATGGGCCCTTAGAAGGGATGAAACTAATTTTATCCCCCTTGGGAGAATGTTCCTGAGGTGTTTTTTTTTCCATGTCAGGAGTGACTTGAGAAACTGCAAGTCGCTTCTGGTGTGAGAGAATTGGCTGTCTGCAAGGACGTTGCCCAGGGGACGCCTGGATGTTTGATGTTTTACCATCATGTGGGAGGCTTCTCTCATGTCCTTGCATGGGCAGCTGGTGCTGACAGAAAGACCTCAACCCACTCTCCCTGAATTTGAACCACTGACCTATCGGTCATCAGTCCTGCTGGCACAAGGGTTTAACCCATTGCGCCACTGGGGGCTCTGATGTGGGGGTGCTACAAAGAAAGCCAAGTAATGTGTTTCCTCTAGCATATCCTAATGAGATCACAGGATATGCATCAGGGTCTCTTCTGATAATAATAATAGTTTTCATTTTTTGTCTGCCTCTCCTCACGGCTTGAGGCGGGTTACAACATTGCTAAAACACACATTCACCTAAAACATTCTTTAAATTACACAGATAAAAACATAGTTCCATAAAATACAAATTAGAATACACAAAACAAAGATTAAACATAAGGTGCAAGTTTAAAATTTGCCATTACAACTCTCTGGGTGATTATGGTCCCATGTTTTGGGTGGGAAAAGAAGACTGTGTTATTAAACAGGTGGTTCTCCTTGGCCTAAAATCGCATAGAGGGCTCCAAAACAGCATGTAGTCCCCTACACTCCTTTTGGGACCCCTGGGTGCATTTTACAGTGGTAGAGGATGTGACCCTCTAAGTTCTTCTGAAGCACTAATACAGCCCCCTAGTTGCTCATAGTGTGGGACTCCAGGTCGTTTACAACAACTAAACACAGAATTCACTGCATAGAAAAGTTGAAAAACAATTTAATCATAATAAAACTAAAACCAGCTATAAACAGAAACCATTAAAACCCACAAAAATTCAGCACTTTATACAAGGCCTTTAAAATAATCAATTCTCAAAAGACCTTATAGAATACAAAAGGGGTTTTATCAGTCTTATTTCACTGAGAAGGCAGTTCCAGAGCCTGCGAGTAGCCACTGAGAAATCCCACTCCCATGTTCCTATCAGTTGTACCTGTGAAGGTCGTGGGACTAAGGACCTTATCACATTAGAGATTTTTACCATCCTAGGACACTGGGAAGATGTAGCCTTCCAGAGCCTATCAAGCTTCCTAGGATGCTGCTCAGAGAGCAATGTTATCATAGGAAAGAACAGGTCGAGTGCAGGGGTTTGGGGAAGCGTAGCCATCAGGGTAAGGGGGTGATGCTGCCGGATCATCATGCTGCCTGCCGAATCACCCTGCTATTGCTCACAAATTGGACCTCAATGTGATAAGGTCCTATGATGTTGCCCAGAGAACACAGGAAAGAACAGGATGAGTGCAGGAAAGAACAGGATGAGTGCAGACTTCGTCAATTTATTATAAGTTGGTGAAGCCCCAACCCCCACAGCTGTTCTCAAAACATGGGAGAATACAATACTTTAAAGTTTCTCACTCAATCTACATGGTTAAGTCAATAGCATCCTAATTAGCTAGCTACCATAGGTACTATTTTGTTTTTCTTTTGGATAACTACCCAACTCTTGGTTAGCATTTAAAACTATAGCACTCAGTAATTGGAAGCTTAGTTTGAATTAAGTTCCCCTCGACTCCCACCCCAGTTTGCTATGTCACAGAACAAGGTATAGGTAAATTACAATAACATACTTGTTTTAATTCTCTGAATAATAGATGTGCTTATACTTTAATAAGTTGGTGAAGGTTATTAAGATTAAGTATGTGGAAGACTAAATATCCTAAATGTCCCAGATCTCACCTAATTTTGTAAAATAAGCAAGGTCAGATCTGTCGAAGGCTTTCATGGCCGGAATCACTGGGTTGCTATGAGTTTTCTGGGCTGCATGGCGATGTTCCATAAGCATTCTCTCTTGATGTTTCACCCACATCTATGGCAGGCATCTTCAGAGGTTGTGACCTCACATCCTCTGAGGATGCCTGCCATAGATGTGAGTGAAACTCACAGCAACCCAAGGTCAGACCTGTTTAGTACTTGGAAGGCAACCCATCAAAGAACACCAGGAGTTGTAGGCTATGGCCCCTTCTACACTGCCATATAAAATCCAGATTATCTGCTTTTAATTGGATTATCTGTGTAGACTGATATAATTCAATTCAAAGCATATAATGTGGATTATTTAATTTGATAATCTGGATTATATGGAAGTGTAGATGAGCCTATACCTCTGAATAGTTTTTACCTAAGAAAACCCTGTGAAATCCCTGGAGTCACAATAAATCGATACACAACTTGAAGATAGAATTTGGCCCAGATGATAATATGCACAAGACTGAGCGATATCAATGATAGTATCATTTATATCGCTCAGTCTTGTGCATATTATCATCTGGGCCAAATAAGCATTCTCATATTATCTTGTGCATATTATCATCTGGGCCAAATAAGCATTCTCATATTATCTTATCATATTATCAAAAACTATTTTTTGGACTAAAAAAGGTTTAACTTTTGCTGGATCATATTCAATGTTCATGCAAATACTTCTATATAAACACATCTGTATTGCAATAGATGTCATGAGGAACCCAAATTAGTCATCTTCCTAGTTTTATCTCTATTGTTTATTCATACTCTGCTTTTCAGCTAGAATTAGCTCCCAAAGGTACTTTCATCCATTAAGCTTTTAGTCACATTTTCTAAGGTGCCTTCTACACTGCCATATAAAATCCAGATTATCTACTTCAAACTGGATTATCTGGCAGTGTAGAATCATATAATTCAGTTCAAAGCAGATAATGTGGATTATCTACTTTGATAATCTGGATTATATAGCAGTGTAGAAGGAGCCTATATATTTACCACACTTCTACCCCACCCTTCTCAGCCCGAAGGTGACTCAGGGCAGCGTACAATAACCCTTTTGTACCCTTTCAGGTCTGATTGGTAGCAAATATTTGTGGGCGCTAATTAGTGGTAACATTCAGTTGACAGAATGATAGGATTCAACTTCATTATGGGAACAACAAACTCAGATGTTTTGATTTTTGCACTGTGTCAAAGATTTAAAAGGTTATCCTGGATCCTCTTGGTTTTCAAACAATTTAAATGACATATTATCACAACAGATTTGTATAGCTGCTGACTTTGCAATATCGATGTTGTGTGACAGGTTCATTTCATTGACTTAAAAGTTCAGCCCATTGCACCAAAACAACAAGATGACTGATACTAAATTTTCCTTTGTAATTAATGCCAAACATCTGTATGCAGATGTTTGGCATTTTGACAGCACTGTTCACCTTTTAAAAGAGACAATTGAAGCCCAACCCACCTTTTACCATACAGGTGTTCTTCAACCACTGCTAGTAGCTTTAGTATACAGGTGAAAACTCATTTGGTCTCACTTTGAATGAATATGGTAGCTGGAATATTATTTTCTACTAGAAAATGCCTAGATACTTCAAATTCCTTATCACCTTTCTAATGCATGCAATATACCCAGGTTTTTATTGCTGTTTAGAAAATCACTGAGGGTGGTTCCAAACAGGGAAGAAGTCCGCCCTGACCTGGGTTTAAGAAACTCGTGTCAGGGCAGCCTTCTGTCCCCATACTGGCCCTGGGTGTCTTGATGCACTCCCGAAACCTTCTGGGAGAACACTCAGACACCCTAACCCCCTTCCCGAAATACCTTAAATACCCTTTCAAAAATAAAAGAACTTACGGGGTTGCCATTTCCCTGCTGCTAGCCTTCTCCTGGTACTTAGGAATGATGTGCCAGGAGAAGAGGGGCAGGAGTTATTTTCCTCCTCCCCCCCTTTCTCCTGGAGCATCATTCCTATGTTCCAGGAGAGCTCTGGGACCACACTAATGGTGGCCGGGTAAGTTATTTTATTTTTAAAGGTTTGTGGTGGAGGTAGGATGTTAGAGCCCTTTCGCGTTTTCTGCGCTGATTCAGCTTGGAAAATGTGAGACAGCTGTACAAAGCCCCCCCCCTCAGAAGTCCTAGGACTTCTGAGGGGCCAGTCCAGACTCTGCCCACAACACGAAAAATGCAGGGTTTCCCCCCCAAAAAAGACAGCTTCTTTCCCACTAACAAAAAAAAAATCTCACTCCAAAGCATAGTTTTTCTGCTTTGTACCAAATGCACTTGTTTTTCTGTAGGCCATTATCTGGATGCACCACTTGAAGAAGTGGGAGGGTGTGGTTTTAGGGCCTGTCTGGATGTGGCCTGAGAGACGAATTGGCAAATAAAAGCTTTCCTTGCCTTATTCAATACCATTCTTGCATATTTTGTAACTTGGAAGTGCAGTGCAATCCCCAAATTAGGGGTTCCTGTACTTTCCATGGAAAGTTCCTGAACCACTACACTGATGGTTCCTAAACTTTCCATGGAAACAATAAACTATGGATAATAGAGAAACCTATTGAAATTATGTCTGGCAGATGTTGTCACAGAGTCACCCTGGAAGATCTAGAAAATTCTTAGAGGTATTAGAAAATATCTTAGAGTCTGTAGTACCTTCTGGTGGATGGATACTATAAAATCATTTGGAGGACCTAGAAAATTCATAGAAATGACATATTTTGTTGGAGAGAAACAGATGAAACTGGGTACCAGTCCTAAAGGCATGGCATTTATATAATATTCTGTCAAATAGATTTGTTCATTTATATGTTATTAACCTATATTTGTTTATGTGTTCTTGTGCCATCAGACTGAGGACACTCCTTTCAGGCTGCTCACAGTAAAAGTATTAAGAGCCAGAAACATCCAGAAGGCAGACACATGTGAGTATCTTTGGTGTAACTGGATATTCCACAGTTCTATATAAAGGTTTTTTTGGTAGTATACAGGAAGGGGGTTTATGAGATGACGTATTTGGATTGCTGCTATATCCATTCCTATTCACTCTGCTGATTAAAAGTAATGGGAACTTTGAAAACAAATATGGAGAATACCACTTGATACTGTGTCTAGTACTGGTATATTGCATGGTGTTCCTCCTATTTTGCTGTCTCATCATTAGCTGAGCACACTTCCTGTGCTGTGAATCATATCACATGACCCCTTACTCTGCATATTTGGCTGCTGATGGTAGTGTTGGGGAAGCATGCAATAGCCAAGACTCACCTTTAGCATAACATCAATTAACAATAGTGCAGTCATGCTGAATCCCACACTTGTGTACCAGATGTGCAATGGATGCCAAGGCATTGAGCTCACTCATTGTGTAGTTGTTGCTTAGGTCCCTATCTACCAGGTCATAAATAAGTGATAGCTGTGTGAGTGCTTGAAGAATAGCTGAATATGCCAACTACTGTACTTATGTAACATGTGATAAAGCACATCCACTTGCATAATGTTTGTATACTAACTGTTGACTTTCCGCAATATGTTGTTTTAAAAGGTTAGGTGATAGAGGCTAAAACTTACAAGAGAAAGAGTGAGACTGTAATAGCAGACTACATAATGAATGTAATGCATTGACAGCCATTTTCATAGAGATGAGGAAATTCTGATTTCTGATAAGGGTTGCATTTACTCAGGGATAATTTCCTGGGTGGGTTCATGCTGCCTTTTTCTCTTCTTCCGCTTGTCTCGCACTAATCCTTTTTAAATTTTGTTCAGTACCCATGTTTTCATTCTGTTCCTACTGTACTTGCTAAGAAATTTCTAGAGCTTCTGTCTTTATCTGATACTGGGAATTGGATGCTTTGAAAAGTGGCCAGGAAAATAGTCTTTCTCTACCTCTTTGTTTTGTTTAAACAACCCTATTAAACAAAGTTTAATAGGGTTGTGCTTAAATCCTATATGAGAGGACTTTTATCGTAAACCCGGGACTGAAGACTGGAGACCTAGGTACACTCCTATACCTGGGACATCGTCCTCTTCCACTGAGTGTGCAGCTTTGGGAGGGACGCACATGGAGCGGTGGGGGAGGAAGGGGATACCCGCCAGCCAGCCAGATCAGCCGAATCAACCCTGGTGATCAATGGGGTGACAGATGTCGCAGCCAGATCGCCCTCACATCCGAGAGGACTTTTAGGAAAACATAGTTCATCTAGTTGGGTGACCAGTTGTCCATGTAGTTAACAATCCTGGCAATTCTATTAGTTTCTCTGATGGGGGTCTCTCATATTCTCGTATGTGTTCCCTGAGCCTCCATTTGAACTTCACTTGCAGGGAGGAAGTGAATCCCAATAGAGTTTTCCATCAATGGGGAACTGGGATGGGGGAATTCTTTTACCACTTCAGTCCCTTGTGCACCTCAAAATCTTCTCTATCAAACAGCCCGTCCTTGGTTAGCAAACCCTTGGAGCACACTGGGCGGGCTTTGCCCCTTTTCTCCTCCCCTTCCTTCCTTGTCGGGTTTCTCCTCTTTGAATCAAGTGGCAAATATGGCGACAACAGCGTTTTCAAGGTCAGGCATATGTTTCTTAGGACTCCTTTAACTGCGCCTCGAGGTGCTTTCGGTGCTCCGGGGAGGGGGGGGGAGGGATTTTGCCCCGGTATTATACGCCGGGTTTAGTTGCTTGTTTACTTTCTGCCACCCGGGTTTTCCCCTCGGGCCCCCAGGCTCGCCTCCCTTCTTCCACCAAGCCACAGCACTGCCCGATGCCTCTGTTGTTTCTCTTCCCCACCGGTTCTGGGCGGTCTGTCGGGTTTCTGTTGGGGGATTTGTTGAGTACTCACATATACTTTAAAAGATAAAGACTGACAGAGACTGACAACAATCCTCTGAACGGAGGAGTTGCAGCATCAATCAGGGCGGCCCAGGGAAGAAGGGAAGAAAAAGGGAAAAGGGGGGAAAGAGAAACTTTCCACCAGAGCAAAACCAGACTAAAAACTACCCTGAAGTTCCCTGAAACACCATCAACCTATACCTATACCTAAAACGCCCCCTGAAATTCTTTATGGGCTACCATACAGACACAACAACAAATTAATAAATCACACAAAACAAATAAACCTTAAAGAGGGGGAGAGAGAACCCTTCCTCCGAAGAAGTGAGGGCTAGGGTGACAGCTGATCTCCGACCCCCGTTCCCTGATTGAGAAGGCCAAGTGGAGGATAAGCCCCCTAGTGCCCAACAAGAAGAAACCCAAACCAGAGAAGAAGCTAGGAGAAACAAGACTGTCTCTGTAAATCACACCTACTGGTTGTAAATACTCTAGTGGGCGACCAGATAGCCTATATCCACAAAATAGGAAAAGGAGGAGAAATTAGAACCTCCCACCCCAAATGTACAACCAAACGACATCCCTGAAACTGAAAGATACACACAAAGAGGCTATGGCAAATAAAAAGCCTCCTATCAGAAGGGAGTCACATCCCAAAGAATTTACCTTAGAAGACCTTTTCCTTGAGATGCAAAGACTGTCCAAGAAACAGGATGAGGCCGCATCCAGCCAGGCAGAACAAGAGAAATTGCTACGGGATCAAGAGAAATTGATAAAAGGAGAAATGGCCGACCTAAAAAAAGACCTAAGAGGGGACATCGCTAACATCGAGAGAAAGATGGACGGGATGCAAGAGGAAATGAAAACAATTCAGCAAAAACAAGCGAATCTCAATACCAAACAGGATCAATTGGAAACGAACTTGAGGAAAAAAATTAGCTACCTGGAATCCTTAAACAAAAAACTTGAGGAACAACAAGAGACACTTGACATGAAAGAAAAAGAATTCCAGCTTCGCTTCAGGAACGTGGAGGAGGAGGGCCAGGAAGAACTGAGGGGAATAATGGTTGAGATTGTAGCCAAACTCCTCCAAATAACGGTCGAGGATGCGGACAAAGAGATGGACAGGACCTTTAGAATTTCTACAAGCTTCTCAAGGAAAAATAAAAGTATTAGCGACGTCCTGGTGAGATTTAACAGAAAAATAAGGGATGACGTACTTCGAGAAAATGCAAGGAGCCCAATTTACTACAACAAAAGGAAGATCATAATAATGAAAGAAATCCCGCCTCTATCCTCGCTAAGAGAAAAAAAGTACTACGTCCTGACAGACGAACTCAGGAAACATAATATTAAATTTCGCTGGGAAAATTCGAGAAGGACTAATGCTAACAGCCAACGGAACACGTCATTGGATAACGACGGAAGAAAAAGCAAAAGCCTTCCTTAAAGACCTAAACAAAAGGCAAATATAGGCAAGAAAATGAAAGCCCGAGAGACAATGGGGAAACCAACGGCGCCAAATGTGATAAGGAAGAGGACCTACAGGAGGAGAATGAAGGGACAACAAATTCTGATCAAGATGAGGAGGATGGAGGAGAGGAAGGGGAAATCCAACAAAAAGAGAGAGAAGAAGACACCAGCCAAACCAGACGGAGTGGATCATCCAGACTAGAGCTCAAAAAAGAAAAAGAGTTAAGAAAGTTTTATAATGGAAATTAGTATTACCTCTAACAATGTAAACGGGCTAAACAGTCCAAATAAGAGAAGGAGAGTTTTCAACCACATGTATAAGAAAAAAAGCGATGTGGTGGTAATTCAAGAAACCCACATCAAAAATAGTGAAGTAGATTATTTAAAACAAGATAGATTGGGGAAAGTATACATAGCTTCATATGAAAAGAAAAAAAGGGGGGCAGCGACTTACGTGAAAGACTCTAGAATCTTCTCTAGCATTTAAAGATTCTGAAGGTCGAATGCTGGGGTAAATATAACGTTGAATGGTAAAGGTCCTCCTTTGTAACATATATGCGCAAATGGCCCAAAAAGTGAAATTCTTCCGACTCTTAAAAGGCTATCCTTAGAGTAGAGTCGATGATTTAATTATTATTGGAGATTTTAATGCGGTAATTAACAAAGAAATAGACAGAACAAAAAAAAAAGGGAAAGGAAAAACAAGAGTTCAGGGCAATTACCAAAAAGAGGTCAGAGGGGGGTCTTAGAGGATTTGGAAGTTAAAGACGTTTGGAGGGAACAGAACCCTACTGGGGAGGATTATACTTTTACTCTGGGAGATTTTGTACCTGGTCAAGATCGACTTCGGTGTGGGTGACCAAGAATATATTATCTAAAGTGGTTGAAGCTTCCATAAATCCGAGATTGTACTCTGATCACTGCTTTCTTGATATTAAAATAGGAATGACAAAACAACAGAAGAAATGGAGGATGAACGAAGTGTTATTGAAAAATGAGACACAGGTTACAAGGTACAAAAAAATTATACAGGAATACTTTTTGTTCAACTCAAATAAGGGAGTCCCTGATACCATAGTATGGGACGAGGAAAAGGTTTTTCAGAGGGCACTTTATTTCAGAATAACATAATAAGGAACAGAGGAAAAACTTAAAACTGAAAAAGAGTTATTAAGCAAGATTAAAGTAGCAGAGCAAAATCTCAAGATGAACCCGAAGGATAAAATCATAAAATCAAAACTAAACTCCTTAATAAAGCAAAAAGAAATTTTAGATTTGGAAGCTATGAAAAATAATTTAACATTCCTAAAGCAATATCACTTCTTAAATGCCAATAAACCCGGCAAATGGATGATGGCCAAAATCCGGAAAAAAAGACAGCAAAATCATATCACACGAATTATAGAAGGGAAAAACACTTTAACGAAGATTCACAAATAAGAGAACAATTCCTAAGTTTCTATAAAAACCTCTATGCGTCAGATGACATCCAAAAGAAGCCGTACAAAAAGTACATCAGTGACCAAAAATTAGATAAGATTTCTGAACTACATCGTGAAGAGTTAAATAAACCAATTTCGGTAGCTGAGACCACTAAAGCAATAAGAAAACTGAAAAGTAACAAAGCGCCTGGCCCCGATGGCTTTACTGCCAAATGTAAAATAATGAATGAGGCAATGGAAGGAAAAGCCATACCAGATACTTGGAAAGATGCCACAATCACTATAATCCCAAAACCAGGTCAACCAAGTACAGAAATGAAAAATTACCGCCCAATATCTTTATTAAAATATAGATTATAAGATATTTGCGAATATACTAGCGGAGCGACTTAAAGGTTTTTTAAATACATGGATAAAAAACAAGAACAGGCGGATTTCTACCGGGAGACAAGGCAAGGAAATGTCAGAATCTAGTTGACTCGGTCGAATACTACAGGCGAAATATTCAAAAAAAAAGGTAGCCTTTTCTTTTGTAGATGCAGAGAAGGCCTTCGACCGAGTCAACTGATTTTCATAACCATTCTGACTAGAGAATTAGACCTGGGGTTTCAATTTTGTAATGCGATCCAGTCAATATACTCCCGTCAGAAGGCTAGACTATTAATCAATGGTGCTGAAACAAAGACCTTTCCCATTGAAAAGGGTACCAGGCAGGGGCTGCGCTTTCGCCCTGCTGTTTTATCTTAGCCCTAGAACTACTAATAAACAATATACGGCAGGATGAAAACTCAAGGGACTAAGGATAAATAAATAAAATCAGTGAAAATTAGAGCTTTTGTGACGACCTTGCTTGTATAATTGAGAACCCCCTAGAAAACATCAACAAATGGCTAAATAAAATGGAAATCTATGGGGAAGTGATGGGAAAGTTAAACAAAAGTAAAACCAAAATAATGAAAAAATATCCCCCAAAAAGAAAAGGAAGAAATCCAAAACATAACAGGCATAGAAATTACAAATAAAGTAAAGTACCTTGGGATCACATTGACCCCAAAATAATATAAATTTGGAAAAATAATCATTTAAATGGCCTGGAAAGAGATTAGGAAAAGCATGGAAAAATGGAAACACCTAAATCTTTCCATGCTTGGAAGGATATCCCTAATCTAGATGAATATTCTCCCAAGATGTAGTTTTTATTTCAAAATTTGCCCATTTTATCAAATGATAAACTCTTCTCCATATGGAAAAGTGATTTAACAAGATTTATCTGGAGAGGAAGACAACCTAGATAAAGTGGGCAAATATGATCGATGCCAAAAAATAGTGGATTATTAGGGTGCCAGATCTGCAAACATACCACGAAGCTTGTGCCCTGGAATGGGTATGCGACTGGGCAAATCTGGAGAATAAAACACTTCTTGCAATAGAGGGAGACGAACTTAGGGTCGGGTGGCACAGTTACCTGTGCTACGAAAATCTTCTCTATCTTTTTCAGGTTTGCTGCATACCTTCTAACTTTCTCTATTTGGGAAAAACAGTCTTGATTAATCCTCTGCTCTTCTACATTTTCCACTGCTTTTAAAATGCCCCAGTTTCCCTCCCTCCCTCCTTCCCTCCCACAACCTCTCTTTGCCTTCAGCTTACTTCAGTTGCTGCAAATTGAGGACTGGGTATTTTTCTATTTCTTTTCCTATAGCCCCATTGAGCTTTTTCAATAGTTGTATGTGCAGGGTTGAGGTTTAATTCTACTGTTGTTTTTTCATGAGAATTAGAGTCTGTGAGAGATCATAAGAATAACCCAGGCATGGGGTGTGTGTCTCTTGCAATGTTGTCAGAGATTATTCTCTGCTCTCCAAAAGCCAGATACTGGGGAGATACCTTAGAATTTGAGCACAATTCAAAGTGCTGGCTTTAGCCTATAAAGCCCTAAATAGTTCCAGCTCAGTGTACCTGTCCAAACGTATTTCCCTCTATGAACCATCAAGGAGGTTAAGATCTTTTGGGGAGGCCCTGCTCTCGGTCCCATCTGCTTTGCAAGTGCGGTTGGTGGGGACAAGAGTCAGGGCCTTTTCAGTGGTGGCTCCTTGGCTCTGGAACTCTTTCCCCAGTGAGATTATATCAGCGCCTTCCCTACTGGTCTTTAGAAAGAAAACAAAGACATGGTTATGGAACCAAGCTTTTGACTAGTGAAAAAGCAAATATGGAATATGTGCAATCGGCATTTGGAATGGACTGGTCTAGGTACTTGAATCATGTGATTTTAATGTTTTTATTAGGGGTTTTAATTCGTATATTTCATGTTTTAAATGTCTTTTTATTGTATCTTATGATGAATTGTCCCATTGATTTTATACTTTGTTATGGTGTTGATTGTAATTTGGTGTACGTTTGTAAGGCATTGAATTTTGCCACTATTTCTGTGTAAACCACTTTGTGTTCCCCCCAGGGGTGAGAAAAGCGATATATAAATACTGTAAACAAACAAACAAACAAATAATCTGGATTCAGTTTGAATTTGTTTTCTTCATCCAGTCCATTACTTCCTCCAGGCATTAATCACAGGAGAAACACTATCTTTATTAACTAAGGTTGTTTTTTAAGGTATGGCGACATATATTTGGGTGTCATCAGCATACTGATAGCACCCCACCCCATGTCTCCAGATGGTCTATCCCAGTAATTTCATGTAAATGTTAAAAGGCATTGAGGATAGAATGGCATCTTGTGAGATGCCACATAATAGCTTCTTGTTTGAGAAGCGGCCATCCAGAACCACAATGACACAGTGCCGCCAATTTCCAACCCAATTCTAGAAGGATACCATGGTCAATGGGATTGAAAACTACTGGGAGATTTATACACGAGATCAACTTAAACAGGAGTATATAAAGGATTTCTGGAGTTACATATGCATATGTTCAGAATACTGGAATGTATGATCAATCAAGTTGAATGGTGGGGAAATTCAAGACAGGATAAACAGGAAGTTCTTTCTCACATAGCAAATATTTAAACTATTTAATTTAATCTCACAGTATGCATTTGTGGCAGATAGATTTTTAAAAGTAATTAAGCAGACAGCATAATAATGAGTAGCAAGTTGCTGTCTATTTCTTCAGTATCACCATTGCTGTTAGATTCTGTTTGTGGCAGATTCCTCGGATAGGCATCTGGGTGAAAATGGGAAGAAGCAGAATGCTGAATTAGATGTACGTTTGACTGTTTCCACGTTCTTATTAGACGTTTTCACTTGTATAAAATTCCAGAGTAGGAATAGATCAACCAGTTTCATTTGAAGTAGCATCCAGCATTTTGAAATCTTAGGTTCTTGAGAAAAGATTATATTGTTGTACCTGCCTGATATTTAATTCTTATAGTTAAAGATCATATCAGAAAAATGAGAAGGCAACCTTAATGCAGTTCCATCAACATAGTTGAATACTAGGCATGAGAAAAAAGTTATGAAAATGAAATGATTCGTAAGAAATTCGTAAAAAATGCTACTTTTGAGTATTTCCGCACCTGAACGCCAACCAGGAAGTGGACTTTCTTTATAGAACTGGGGCCAGGATTTTCTTAAGTGTCGTTATTAGGTCGTAAGGGGGCACCCTCCTTCTCTCACACCACCCTCCCGCCTCCCTTGCCATAAGTATTACGGCAAGGCAAGCCCCTAAACTTCTCCTTCTTTCGGGTTGGAAGCTCCGGAAAAATGTAACAGAGAGGATTACTCAGAAGTAAATCTGCAAAGGAGGGCACTTTGGATGAAGTGCCCTCCTTTGTGGATTTACTTCTGAGTAAACCTCTCTGTTTACATTTTTCCAGGCTTCCCTGCCTCTCCTGCCTGCCAGGATCTAAAGCATCAAAGAGTATTGGGGTGAGAAACCAACCTAATGTATAATAGAATGAATGCTACTGTAAGTGCCTAATATTATAAGTAATCCAACTGGTCACAGCACCTACATGCAATAATACACAGTAATAACAATAACAAGGTAAAATTCAAACGAAGTATTCTGACTGGTCCCTGCCTCATGCGGTGCAACGGGCTCTTCTCTATTAGCTCGGGAAAGCCAGTGTTTTCTGCTTGGGTGCACACATACATATTCTTGGGGGATTTGCTGCAGAATCCCGGGCTCATAGAGAAGATTCTGCAGCAAATCCCCTAAAGAATATGTGTGTGCATGCACCCAAGCAGAAAACGCTATTTTCACGGGCTCAGAGAAGAGCCCGTTTGCACCGCATGAGGAGGGACCAGTCAGAATACTCGGTTTGAATTTTACCTCTTCTTATACCCATTGTTATTATTGAATACACAGGAATTCAAAGCCAGACAGAAACAATGTATCTGTCCTTCCAAGCAAAGGGATTTTGGCTTGTTGGTTATCAGTGTTCTCTTGAGATCCTCTGCCTCTTTTTCCAGTTGATTCCATGTTTATGAAGAAATTTATAAATTTGGGATCTATCTATCTATCTATCTATCTATCTATCTATCTATCTATCTACAGGTGAATTTTAACTTATACTTAGAAGGTGAACCACTTTCCGTTCTTTCTGGGTTTTTCTAGGATTCTGTTGTTTTGTACAGAATGTAGTTTTGAGAGTTATTTCAGATTTCACATTGTTTATACATGGAAATGATTTCTCTGTAGACCCACAAACACTGTCTTGCTATGAAACATCTTTTATTGCACTGGAGAAATGCTACACATTTTGTTGGTCCAGAGTGAGTTTGCTAACAAAGGAGCAGATGTTTCCCAGGGATTACCTCTTCTCTGTGTGTGATACTGGATCATTTTGTGTGGGAAACTATACTTTAAGCTGGTATATTCCTCCACCCATGGAACAATTGTATCAGTCAGCTTGCAAATGCTGAGGATCAGGATTCCATAATACTGTCTTGCGGTTCAACTTCTTGCGTCAAGGATTAAAGGTTCTCCTACACAAATCTTTGAAATATTTCTGAAATTCTTGTTATGGATGCATTTCTTTCTATTCTAATTTTCAAAGCCATATAATTTCCCCCATGCAATCCTTGCTTCTTTTTGTGATTTTCAATTTTGAATTGAAGTACATAATTAGCTTTGCTCGCATTGGCCATTATTCTACATGATACTTGTGGAACATAATGCTCTTCCAGTTTACTTTCAGAGTACTTTTCTTCTGCTCTCCCTAGTGTAAGGGTGTATCTGAGTAACAGCATGTGACTCCATAGCTGTTTAATGGCTGAGGGAATCCAGGGAGCTGGGTAGTTGCATTTAGTTGCCATTTGACTCTTGGGAGGAAAGAGCAGATATTGTGGTCTCAGACTTCTCAGACTCAGTTTGGAAGACAGTGGGAAGTACTAATTACTGCTGTGATATGTTGTTACATTGTGATTAATTGATAAGTCATTCCAACGTGCCCAATAGCAACTCTGCACAACATGTTTTTGATTCTAATAATGAGGAAGTCACACCTTTAAGTACTGATAAATGGGTAAAGAGCTATACACTAGGAAACACCTGGTGTATTAAGAAACTCTGACTTATAAGTACAGGGCAGACGAAAAGAAATGGCACAAATTGACAGTGTCAACCCTCTATAAAAGAAAAAATGATGCTTCCACATGTGGACTTCCAGAAGTATTGCACCACTATTCCCATTATCTCTAGGCAATGGGAAGGGATTCTGAGAGCTGCAGAGTAGGTGCAAAGGTGGGATTTTGCTTCATTTTAAATGGCTTTTAGCTATGCACACAGTGGTGGCACAGGTGGCAAAATACTACATTTTTGGTAATTAGACACCTTACCTGCTGTTTTACTAAAACATCTCAGGAGTAGACCCGATGGTGAGGCATGAAGCTTTGTGCCATTTATGGGTAATTTATTATAGCTCCCCTTCAGTATATCACCCTTCAATAGAAATTCCCATAAAGGACAGTATTCAACTGTTAAAACAGTCTCACACACATACACACAAAGTAGAAGCAATGGTAGCCATATAAAGGGGTGTCTGGGGTTTTCCTTATCCCACAGAGATAGAGGAGAGAAGCAGACTTTCTGCTGAGGCATATCTCCTGCTGCATCCATGAGTTGCTTGTGATAATCCGATTATCAAACCAGACTGCTCATTCCAGAACTTTCTGAATTTGCTCAACAATCTAATAGGAAGTGATAAGGAAGGCAATCAAGAAAAGTGAAAAACTGTTGAACAAAGGTGGTTAATAAAGATGGAATTGGGATTGATAAGGTTAAGTAAATAAGATGCATTATATTGAGTAAAAATGTAATTTTCACTATTGAGAATTGTAATATACGACTTGTGTCTACAATTAATATATTTTGTAAAAAAAAACCCCACAACAACCCCAAAACCATTTTCCCTGTTGTGTTTTAAGCCAAAATACCATCCTCTCTAAACCCAGAAAGTTAATCTGATGCTGGTAAAGCCGCCTGTGGATGAAAAAATTGTGACCTTTCCTACAAGTACCTTGGGTTGATGCATTGGGATGGCTTTCCAAGGTTTTATGGATGACCATTGTGTCTTTCTCCAATTTTGGCAGTTGCCTATATGAGTGAGCATGAGATGCTGGAAGGCCATATGCTGGAAGGTATATCTGCCAAATAGCATCCCTTTGAAATTAACTTTCAATCCTCAGGTGTTGTGGATGACAAAAGGATATATGTAGGCCTGATTTTTTTGAACTGCAATCAGCCCTCCAAAATTGCAGGTTTCACTTTTGAGGACTTGATTATTTGCAAATTTGATTAATGTGTTGTTTCACAGGAGGACCCAGAGATTCCTAGAGAAAACACTTCCCTAGGTATGTGTAGGTCCTCTAGTGCAATTCTGTGATCAGTATCTACTGTAAGTTGACAATGGTGCTGTGCAGGAGGACCAAGAGCAGTAGTTCTCAACCTGTGAGTCCCCAGATGTTTTGGTCTTCCGGAAATTCAAACAGCTGGTGCTGGCTGGGATTTCTGGGAGTTGTAAGCCAAAACACGTGGGAACCCATAAATTGAGAACCACTGATCTAGAGGTTCCCAGATAGGTGTTTTGCTATTTTTTTTTAAAAAATAATGTTTTTATTTGTTTGGGTCCTGTGTATTTAACACTAGTGAATGGGTTCCGCATCTGGGCATCAAGATAAACTCTTGAAAATAATCTCTACACTCTCTCGGCATTACTTCGTGAATGAAGATTCAGGAAGGACTCATCCCAAGCTTTTTACAAGCGCGTTGATGACTAAAAATGCCAATCTGAGATAGGCAAGTTCGGTTGCAGAAAGCACAGCAGAAAGTCTCCTTGGGTGATGTTGTTTCCAAGTTGCGGTTCTTTCTGCGTTGTTGTTTCTCTTCAAGACCCATTCGGCGTGTCTTCTCGAAAGAGGCCGCAGCATTTTGGATAGTGCATCTCCATGCTCTCATACCATTTACAGGACTTGGTGAAGAGTTGAAATAATTCCCCCCCTTTTCTGGCCAGACTTGCCACTGGCATTGGTTTGTTGCAGATAAAATAAATACAAAACTATCCATGTGCTTGCACGGGAACGTTCCAGTTGCCTAAATATTGCTTAAGTGTTACATGACTATTAATATTTATTTATTTATTTTCAGTTTCTGAAACCGATTGTTATGTTTCCCTGTGGCTGCCAACTGCTTCAAGTGAAACAGTCAGGACCGTAACAGTTCCCAACTCAAAAGATCCAGCATGGAATCAAACATTCTCCTACAGGATTGACAGTCGGGTAAAGGTGAGACAACAAATATCTCTTGTTATCATGAACACAAATCACATGCTATTTGTTTTAAGCTGCATTTGGAAGAAAGGCGGGATTATGAATAAAATAAAGTAACTAATTGATAATAACAGTAAAAACAAAAGAATCCAATGCAACCATAGCAAACTATCTCTCCTGATAAACAAACAAACAAAAAAATGAGACCATCAACATTCAACAGGCTTGGAGGAAACTCAGAATGTGCAGCTGCATGAAGACATCTCTATAAACATATTTAGGTGTGTGGGGACACCTCCACTTCAAGCTTAATCCAATTATGACTGTTCGTGTTTCAGGGGAAAGGAATGCAGTCTGGCTGCTGTGGGAAAACCAGGGAGATGAAAGAAATAAAATGCATTACTTTGGAATAACTTATGTCTGGCAGATGGTATAGGCAGCCATATTTTTTCACTTCTAAAATAATAAATCATAACATTTGTTGCTCCAGAAATATTTGTTGGAATCTCATACAGCAGCCTTTCTCAATGTTTTTACTAGGAGCCGTAATGGGGTAAACCCTTGTGCTGGCTGAACGGCTGACCTGATGGTTGGCAGTTCAAATCTGGGAGAAGGGGTGAGCTCTGTTTGTCAGCTCCAGCTTCCCATGCAGGGACATGAGAAAAGCCTCGTACAGGATGGTAAAAACATCCAGCCATCCCCTGGGCAACGTCCCTGCAGACGGCCAATTATCTCACACCAGAAACAACTTGCAGTTTCTCAAGTCGCTTCTGACATGAAAAAACCCAAAAACTTTGTTACTCTGATGGAATCATTGAAATAATTTCCAGGGCTCAGAGAAATCCTGTATTGAAATGATTACATCTCCAAGTTAAACATTATGGAATCTCTTGCAGAACTGCTAGCAAACTCTTGTATAAACACAGGTTTCTAGGGACATGTTTTGGACTTCAGCTCCTATAAATCCCAGACAGTTTACCAGCTATTAGGAATTGTGGGAGCTGAGGTCAAAACACCTGGAGGAGCATAGTTTGAGAGAAACTGCTCTACATAAACAAAAATGTCTTTGCCCACTAGTGAAAGCAATATTAACCTTTAAAGCAATCATAATTGTCACATTGTTTCTGTTATTAGAATATACTGAACCTGAGCGTCTACGACGAAGATATGTTCACCAAGGACGATCACCTTTACACAGTTCTCTTTGATATTGGTAAACTTCAAAGTGGACAAACTAGTCGTGTGAACTTCAAACTCAATCCAGAAGTGAGTAGTGAAGTTATGCAGGGAAATATATGTATTATGAATACACACCTAGATAGCGTATCTTCTTTTATTAAATTCTATTGTGTGTATATATATCTATATTTGAACTCTTACCTGAATTTAATTTTGAGGAAATATCAGGGTGTGTACCATTGCTGGCATAACAGTGATAAGAGGTTATTATTTTAGCAATTTTTGCAAATTGAAACTGGGAAGGAGGGATTACCACAGTTGCACTCTCCATGAATATCTGTTGATTTTGCCAGGAATATTAGCAGTCAACAAATTTTGTTTCTTAAAAAATGACACACTTTTCAACATTTGAATATAATTAGGTTAAAACATAGGCTTTTTACTTTTTAATTTTGAAAATAACAGATAGTGTGTATCTTTGACAAAATGAGTAAGATCTGAAACCCTAATATATCATGGCTTTTTAAGGTCAGTATTTCAATTAGTAAATTTATTAACAAATCCTTTAGAATGTGACAAATAACACTGTATTGTTTGCTCTTGGTAAACAGATATTGCTGCTTTTAGAATTTCTCTTGTCAACTATGTATGATTGAAACTGAAGGCAACTCTGACTTCAATATGGTCAGCTAAACAATTCTGAATTCACATTTCAGATTAAATTTGCGTTGGTCCAGTTGAGATGTATTGGTGAATGATAGTTTTTACTACTCAGTAACATGGAAAGAACCTCATCGAAGACTGAGTAAATACAATAATAATAATAATAATAATAATAATAACTTTATTTCTTGTGAGTCGCCCTCCACCGATGGTGCTCCGGGCGACTTACATCATTTAAAAAATACATCTAATTAAAAACACGGGTTCAAAGAATCACAAAGGGCCCAATCCCCAAGATTAGTCAATCCCCAAACGCCTGGCGGAAGAGCCAAGTTTTCAGCTCGGACAGGAATCTGGCTGAGGCCGATACGGCCCTAAGAGCAGGCGGAAGTGTATTCCAGATTACAGGAGCCACCACAGAGAAAGCTCTCCGTCGGGTCTTTGTCAGCCGGGCCTCTCTCACCCCTGGGATAACTATACAGTCACCATTTATTTCACGCGATGGTCTTTCACTGTGTTGGTCTATTAACCGGTCGCCCAGATAGGCTGGTCCGGTTCTTTGCCGTGCTTTGAAAGTTATCGCCATGAGTTTATAGACCACTCTGAACTCTGTAGGAGCCAGTGAAGAGCTTTTAGGATTGGCGAGATATGGTTCCTAGCTTATGCCCCCGGAGATGAGTCTGGCCGCTGCATTCTGGACAAGTCTCAGCCTCCGAGTCGTGGACAGCGGTAGACCCGCATACAGGGCATTGCAGTAGTCAAGACGGGAGACTACGGTGGCATGTATCACGGTCTTCAGCGCCTCTGATGGTAGGTAGGGGGCCAACCGTCGGGTCCTGCGGAGATGAAAAAGGCGCCCTTGGCTGCAGCCTGGATCTGGGCTTCCATCGTCAGCCTCTCGTCCAGAATCACTCCCAGGCTCTTCACCGCCGGAGCCGGGGACAGGGGCTCGCCTTCAAAGAGTGGTAATGGTGAGTGAGGGTCGGGTCGACCGGGCCAGAGGATCTCCGTTTTTGCCGGATTGATTTTTAGTCTGTGTGCTCTAAGCCAGTTTGTCACCGCCCTTAGTCCCTGACTGAAGCTTTCAGGCACCGACGACATCCCTGGATCGAGCTTCAACAACAGCTGTGTGTCGTCGGCGTATTGGTAGCAGCTGAAACCATGACTCCTAGCAATACTGGCCAGGGGCTGGACATAGATGTTAAAAAGGGTGGGGACAAGATAGCACCCTGAGGGACCCCGCACTCCAACCCGCATTTCCTGGAGACCTGGCCTGCCACTCGACCCGCTGCGAGCGGTCCCAAGAGGAACGATCCTAGCCAAGTCAGAGCCTTATCTTGGATCCCGGAAGCAGCCAGGCGGCGGAGCAGCAGATCATGGTCGACGGTGTCGAAAGCCGCGGTTAGATCTAAAAGGACCAGGACTGCCGAGCCCCTTCGGTCCACCGGCGGCGGATGTCATCCGTAATCGCTACCAGGACGGATTCCACTCCGTGGCCCGCGCGGAATCCCGACTGGGACGGGTCCAGGCCCCCGGATTGGTTTAAAAAGTCACGCAGCTGGCTTTCCACCGCTCGCTCTAGTAGCTTACCCAGGAAGGGCAGATTGGCAATGGGGCGGTAGCTCGCCGGTTCGTCGGGGGTCGAGGTTCGCCTTTTTCAGGAGAGGGCGAACTCTGGCCTCCTTCAGGGACTCTGGGAAAGTGCCTGTATCCAGGGAAAGGTTCACCAGGTCCCTCAGAGCGTCCGATATGGTGTCAATGCAGGACTTGATTAAGTGCGATGGGCAGGGGTCCAAGGGGCAGGTCGTCGCTCTTGCCACGGACACCAGCTTTTTCACCTCTTCCGGCGTTAGTGGCCTGAATTCGGTGAGGCAGTGCCCACTGGTCTGAGAATGACCCCGGTTTTTCACACTCTCGTCCTCTGGAACGGGCGGCAGGTCACGCCGAAGTGCCGTGATCTGCCCTATACAGTCGGGCCTTCCCTGGGCAACATTTCCTGTAAATGGCTAATCTTCCCAACCCAAAAGCATTGCTTTATAACATTTATGCAATATTTTTACATGAAATAATAAAGACAGTGGAGTGGTCTAAAGCTCCCGGTGGTGCAATGGGACAAACCTTTGTGCCAGCAGGACTGCTGACTGAAAGATTGGCAGTTTGAATCCAGGGAGCGGAGTCAGCTCCCCTCTATCAGCTCCAGCTTCTCATGCAGAGACATAAGAGAAGCCTCCCACAGGATGGTAAAATATCCAGCCGTCACCTGGGCAACATTCTTGCAGACAGCCAATTCTCTCACAGCAGAAGCGACTTGCAGTTTCTCAAGTCACTCCTGACATTAAAAAAGTGGACTGTTCTGATCTCAGTTCCCATATCGCCCCCAGGGCTATTATGGAAAGCCATATGATGTCCCCCACTTCTCCTGGTGTAATCTGGTCACATACCTTTTTCAGCATCCTTTTTTGCTTACTCTGTGCATTGGACTGTGTAGAGTAGTGAAAATGATTCTGTTGTATCTGTTCTGCCTAAAGCAAAGCTTTTCAAATATTTCATGTTGAGGACACACTTTTTAGATATGCATGATTTTTGCGACACAGTAATTTCATTTTGATAGCCAACTAGAGGTTAACCAACCCCTCATGAGATAGAGACAAATACATAAACGATAATAAGGAAATATATGGGACACGTCTTATCTCATGGATTTTTTTTTAAATATATGATTTGTAGGATAAGATTATACAGTTCAAAATTGCATGCAAGTTGGTATTACTTGTTTCACATAGAGGTTTCTTACGCTCATGTGACACATCTACACATTACAGCCAACACCCTAATGTGCCATGGCACACAGTTTGGAAAGCTCTGGTCCAAAATATAACTCTGTTTAGGTTTTGGAATACATGGAAGCTTGACATGTGAGAAGACAGGCCAAAGAGAACCAAGCTAACTTACTCCTCTTCCATTCTTATTGCCCTTCTCATGTAAGGTATCTATCTACAACAGGCATGTGCAACATACGGCCCACAGGCCAGATGCAACCCACTAATGCACTCCCTGGGAATGGTGCAAGACTGGGAAGGAGAAAGGCTTGCTCTTGGCATTCAGCTGAGGAAACAGCCAGGTTTGCCCCTCGAGGCTGGAATGGCATGAGAGCGGAGAAGAGGTGGGACTTCTCAAGTCCCACTGAAGATTTTGCAGGGAAATCTTGACCCTTTACAAGAACCAGGTTGTGCAGGCCTGATCTAAAACCATCAGGCAAACATAATCCCATGGTTCCATAATGCTCATTTTGTATAATGTGAAATAAGAGATGGATGAAGTGCCAAAATATTAAAAGGTTAAGGATTATATGAAAAGACACAAGAAATTTCACAGAGACGTTTCCTTGTTTGCTTCTTCTTTGTTCCTTCTAGAGAAATGAAGAACTGGATGTTGAATTCACATTACGGAACATGTGAGTACAACTCTTAATATTAAAATGAATTCCTAATTAATAGAAAAGTAATATTTACAGGTCACATTGCTGTTTAAAGAGTATTTATATATAGTAGCATATGTCGCACTTTAGCAATGCTGTGGACAATAGGCACTTCCAATGGAATAGCAAACTGAAATGGCTGCTTGATGTTCCTCACTACTAATTTGACTTATGGGTTTTCTTACACCAGGCTCCACTCCTGCTAAAATTATACTTTTTTCAAAAGCATTAAGCAATCTAGATGACTCTCTTCTGTGATGCGTGTTTGAATTATTTATTTTTCCAATGTATACATGTATGTGTGTTTGTGACTAAGGAACCAGGATACTCAGTTTCAAAAAGAAACCGGATGGGTTGTGAGCAAATATTGCCTTCTTGGTTGGAGAAGCACCAATTTGGGGTATGTGAGTGTGTGTGTGTGTGTGTGTGGGGGGGGGGGGGTTGTGTCATTTTCCAATAATTTTTCTATAGAGTAATTTAAAAGTTGAAGGAAATAAAATGGAAATGTCCATCTCGTCTCTCCTGAACACTGGTCAGCAAAGGGCACTTAAGGATCTCATCACATGGAAGTACCTAACGTGGGTGACAGCGGGGGATCCACCGTGCAGTGTGGTGATTCCATGGGGTAGCAGGAGAAACCATCACCCCATGCTCCACATTGTCCGCATTACCACTTTCCCTATTCCATGGGGGAAAGCATCACTGCCAAGCTTACCTTCGTGCTAGCCCTGTTGTTGGTAATGAGAACACAAGAAGCTTCCCATGTTCTTTGGCAGCATCCTAGGATGCTGCCAGGATATTGCAAGTAGCTCTGTGTCATGTGATTGGCTCAGTTCGGTTCCATCCTGGCAGCGCCCTAGCAAGAAGACAATGTGATGAGGTTGTAAGTCACTTGAGCTGCCTGTTAACCATACAAAATCAACATTAAAGCAGAATTGAATTATCACACAGCAAATGGCAGCAGAACGGTACCAGAAAAAAGATAATTCACAGAGTTTTTGCTTTAAATAAACTTTTTCCAAATAGTCCAGGAGAACATCAGAAAAAGGCTGATGCCAAGTGACAAAGATTAAGCAAATATGTGACTATCCTGTTCCCGTTGTGATTTATTGCCTTGTGTGATAAAGGCCTATGTATACAATATGGATGATGAGGAACAGATTGTGATGGTTGTTTACCAGGGCTGCAGAAACATCTCCCGAGGAGTGGCTTTGGAGGCTACATTTGCTTTGTGTCAATTTTGGTGTTTTTTCCCCCCTCAAGCTAAAAACAAGATATGGGAAAATGCAAGGTTTTGTTTGACTGCAATTGAACACAAAAGCAGTTGTGCCTTATACCAGATTGTCAAAATGCCTAATTCAGCCAGTCCTGTTGCCTGATTAAAAAACACACGCATATATGTGTGTGTGTGTGTGTATACACATATACACACATATACACACACACAAATATGGGGGCCACATGTGAACATTATTGCATGCATGGAACACATGTCACAATTTTATTTTATTTATTTACTGTACTTTTTGTCGCGCTCTATCTCACCTCGAAAGGGGACTCAGAGTGGCTTCCAGTTTCCAATTATTGCTTGTAGCTCCAATTTGTTCTGGGAACATGTAGAATGGCCAAGGCATTTCCTTTTTTATTATATAGGGGGAAATGCTTGAATACTCTTTCTAAATTCCAAAACATTTTGACAGTGCTTTCTTCAGCTTTCTGGTACTCAGTTTCAAAGGCTCTCAGGATGTAGTCCATTACCCCTCTTTCCCATTACTCCTTTCTACTGATGAAAAATTCACCAGGTTAAAATATTTTTTGGTTTCCTACACACGTTTTCATCTCGTCATACCTCCCATAATAATACATATAGATGCATTGTTGACTCCAGTGGATGATAATGGATTACAAATTCCAGGCTTATACAAATTATTTTATGTCACCAGGAAGTATTTATCATGCTATAAGTAAATTGAGGGTACAGTTAAAATGTATTTCAAACACAAAGTTAAAAACTTGGTGTTATGTTAAGTTTCCTTTGACCGGAAGCTTGCCTCTGGTGTTGCTGTGAGAAGGTCCTCCATTGTGCATGTGGCAGGACTCAAGTTGCATTGTACTAGGTGGTCTGTGGTTTGTCCCCTTATATAATAATAAGTTTGCTCTCCTCAAATAATAATAATAATAATACTTTTATTTCTTACATGCTTCTCCTCGTGGTTCAAGACGGGTCACAGCACAGTCAAAACACATAAACGTAAAAATTCTATAAATACACACATTAAAATGTAGTTCTATAAAAATACACAATAAAATGTATTTGTATAAAACACATTAAATACACAAGGTAGAGGTTAAAACGAGTTTTAATTCATGCTTCAAACTGGCTGGGTAGGCCTGCTCGTAGAGATAGGTCTTTAGATGGATTTTAAATTCCGACAGCACATTTAACTGTCAGAGCTCTTTTGGCAGGTCATTCCAGTGTCTTGGGGAAGCTGATAAAAAGGTCCTCTAGGTGATGGTCACCAGTTGGGTTTGGGCTGATTGGAGTAACCGACTTCCATAGGATCTAATTGTGTGGGGCAGATTGTATGGGAGAAGGCAATTCTGTAGATCACCCGGACCCAAACCATGTAGAGCTTTAAGGGTCAAAACCAACACCTTGTACTTTGTCCAGAAATTAATTGGCAGCCAGTGAGTGACTTTAGGATGTTTTTGTAACCAATCTGGCTGCCGTATTTTGAACCAGCTGGAGTTTCCAAACTTGGTACAAAGGTAGCTCAATATAAAGCGCATTGCAGAAGTCCAACCTTGGGATTACCAGAACATGCACTACCATCTTCAGGTCCTAATCTAGTAAGGGGTGCAACTAGTGCTCCTTCCCAGAAGTACGTAAGTTATCTTTGTCAAACCTGGGGCCATGACAGCAGAACTCTGGAGGTTCCAATTGGTGACAATGTCTATCAATTTTAATCCAATGAACTACATCACAATTAAAGGTGCATGTCCAGATACAAAACACAATCTTTGTTAAGAAATCAGTGCCGCAAGCATGTGTGTGCATTTAACTGAACATACAAACCAGTAACCTTTCCAAAAATATCTCACCAGAATGTCATATGTGAAGGGAATGCTTATACAACAAACAAAAAAGCAGACCTGTGCTTGGAAAAGATTGCAAAATCGTGCAGTTAAATTATTGCTTTTAAAAATACAAACAAACAGAACAAAAGAAGCAAAGCACCCAGATGCCCTCTCTGTCTGCTTGCTGGAAATTGAATGGCTGCAGTTTGAGAACAGAAAAGTGTAACAGAGAAAAGTTACGTCCACAATATGTTAACACTACCATGAGGATTCACACATTATCACAGCCGCAGATGGAAAAGATCCTATTCATGCAATAATGTCCTGAACAAACTATGTGTGGACTTTGACAACTTCAATAAAATAGATGTACTGGTACTGACATTTTGGAGCAGTTGTACGCATGGTGGTCCATGGAATACTTTAGTCAATCTCCTCTGAGTCAAGAGACTCCATATGTAGCTCGGCCTGCTTATGGGTGACAACGGAGCCCCTAGCAGGCAATGGTTGAGGAGGTGAGTTCTTTTTTTCATTTAGGGAGTTGTGTTATTGTCTTTGTTTATTTATTTGTGTTTAATGAATACCAACATTAAATATCTTTTTATTCTATATCTGCTTACAGGCTCCAAAGACGGGGTGCTAGGGTTCATGCACCTCCAGCTCTAGCTCCAGCATCCAATCCAGGTCTTCTTGCCAGAGGAGCCCGTTGGTTTGAATGGTTTCGCAGTATTAATATCCCTAGGCCCCCCGGATTCTAACATAATGGAGGACCTCAGATTAAAAGGCTTTCTGTGAATCCTGGGAAACAAAATGGTATTTCAGATTTCATAATTATCTAAGCAGTTTTAAGACATGTACAACAGGAAAATATACTTTCTTCATTTTGGAAATTTTACTTAAAATAAGAAAGTTGAACTTGTGTTGTATTATGTTAAGTGTGGGCAGCCACAAGGGGGCCAATTTACCCATCATGCCTCCACAGCAAGCTCACATGCTTCTGCTTTCCTCTGTGACCCCCTAAAAATAGTCCCTGGAAACTATATGTACAGATGAACACAGAGATGGTGGTAGGGTTCCTTGGAGATTGTGTGGGTATGTTGGGGATGTGTTCATATATTGGCGGATTTTCTCCAACATTTTCAAGCAAAATTTGCTTGAATATTGTCCTGATTTTTCTAAAGGACAGGGAGGGCTTTGAGTGCCTAGCAGGGGGTTTCAAGGGACACTGAAGTTGGCTCCAAAGCTGCACGTGGATCATGAACTACACTCTGCCTATGTCTGAGTTACATGAATATCTGGGTTGTTGTAGGTTTTTCGGGCAGTATGGCCATGCTCTAGAAGCATTCTCTCATGATGTTTCGCCTGCATTTGTGGCAAGGATCCTCAGAAGTTGTGAACCTCACAGATGCAGATGAAACGTCAGGAGAGAACATGGCCATACAGCCCAAAAAACCTACAACAACTCAGTGATTCCAGCCATGAAAGCCTTCGGCAATACATGAATATCTCTTAGTGGCCCTGTTGTGGTCACCTGATGTGTACAGTGCAGATGGATGAGAAAACAGTGTGGTTCATATCATGGGTCTGGTTTCAGGGGGCTAGATGAACTGAAGGAAATCATATATCTAGAGCTAGAAGTGTGTGGTTGTGTGCTGTCTTTGAGTGGTTAATTTATGTTTCTGTTCTTCCTTTCTTTTCAACAGATATGAATTTTAGCATTTTTATTCATCCAAAGATGTCGGCGTGAAAATATCAATGAAGAATAAAACCCCGAGAAATGTGAATAAATGTATAAAAGATGTATGATATATTTATTAAAATATGACTATAAGAGAAACAATATAGTACTAAATGTGTGTTTCTTTTTATGTTTTCCGTCTGGAGTGACTTGAGAAATTGCAAGTTGCTTCTGGTGTGAGAGAATTGGCCATCATCAAGGACGTTGCCCAGAGGAGATGTTTTATCTTGTGGGAGACTTCTATCATGTCCAGTATAAGAAGCTGGAGCTGACAGACGAGAGCTCATCCCACTCCCCGGATTTGAACCGCCAACCTATTGGTTGGCAGTCCTGCTGGCACAAGAGTTTAACCCATTGCACCACCAGGGGTGCCTTATTTCTTTCTATTAAACTAATATTAATAATTTAAAATGGTTTTGGCACTTTTATTGTTTTATCTTTTTTACTTATTTTATCGGTGAACATGTCTCAAAGAGAAACTACAATGGAGAAAGAACCACAACTTGGAAACAGCATCACCCAAGGAGTCTTTCTGCTGTGCTTTCTGCAACCAGACTTGCCAATCTCGGATTGGCCTTCTTAGTCATCAATGCACTTGTAGAAAGCGTGGGATGAGTCCTTCCTGAATCTTCATTTGCGAAGAAAAGGCAAAAATCCCACCTTTTCTCTAAGGTGTTCTGGATAGCTATACCTCATTTTATGTCTGCAATAGCCCTGAAACAATCTTAGGATTTGAGCCAAAGGCTCCCTGGTTATAGGACTTCATTGCAATGAGGCAGGCAAACTGGCATTGCAGCTATCACACAATGCTATTTGTATCCTGGTACCACTTTGCCTCCTGCCTGCATGGTCATGTGACATCATTAGGCAGGATTCTCCTCTGCTCACCCCCTCTTTCATCATTCCCAAGTTCGTTGTTTTTCTTTTTAAAAAAATATGTAATTGCACAATTGAGCTAAAATATAAATTGATTTAAAAGTTAAATGAACCACAACATGCTGGGTAGGGGAAAAGACAGGGTTACAGAGAGAGTGGAGCAGTCTACTGCACAACCACAGATTAGCAAACCAATCCAGTTTTGCTACTGAAGAGAGGTGTGATATTGAAGGTTCTCAACTTGGTATGTATCCATTATCCATACTAACTCAGCAAGTTGGTATGATAAAGTCCATAGTCTGGTTTTCTGAACATTATATTACTCTGACACTTTTGTGCTATAGCTTGTATTTCAGTTGTGTCATCCCCTAGTGCAAAAGACACTGCATTTGTGTACATATAGTTTTCCATTATGTGTTGGTATATTGGTGATGGTGAAATGCATCCCATTGCAGAACTGGTTTGTTGTCTGACTGGTTGGTTGTCGAACTAGTTGCACATGTGGCTGCACAACTCTTTTCAAAATTGGTTACAGAAGCAGTAGTTGCATAAGTAATAGCATATCTTGGAAACACAGGAGTAAATGTGTTACTCTTTCTGTAACTTCAAAAACCAATGCCGCAACCAGGGTGTTTTCATTTAGTTTATTCTTTCTGATTGGAAACGGAGAACTCAAAAAAATGTGTCAGAAGACAACATGCACCACAATATTCTTGTTTGAAATGCCTCAAAGATTTTTTGGTCCCACTACATCTGAACAACTGGAACAATTGGAATAGGAAATCCAAACATAATCATTCAGAGATAAGAGTTTCATTTAGACAAGTGGTTCTTAACCTGTGGGCTGTGAACCACCAGTAGGCTGTGAGGACAAAAATCTGGTCCGTGAGCCTCCTTCCTCTTTATTTATTTTATTATTTTATTTCCACTCTTTTCACACTGCCTACCACTCCTTCCCTGTTGCTGACCATAACACATGTTCTATATCAGAAACTAGAGCTGATGTGGTCTATCCAATGCAATTTTCTGAATTAGCACCCCAAAATGAATGTAAAATTGACCAAAAACTGATTTGTCACCCTTTTAATACTAATGTTGGAGAGTGGTCCCCGGTTAAGTAGTCCAATTGAGAGGGAAGACATCAAAAGGAAATAAATAATAGAGCAAAAGAAAAGTATAATGCATTAAGGGAAGCAAGGAGGAAAACGTTACAAAAATGGGACAGAACTCCTGCACAACTTTCATGTTGTTGTTTTTTTTTTACCAGGGATAAAGGATAGGTGTTGGCATGGTTGTGTAAAAAGAGGGGTGTTTAATCATATGGTATGGGAATGTGATTGAGTGCAAGAATACTGGAGAATGATTGAAGGAGAAATCAATAGAATGTTAAATTTACAAATAGTAATAGTTAATACAAATGTACTACATGCACAGATAACAGGAGTGAAGAATATACCAAAAGAAAAATTGGCTGACAAAGTGTGTGCACAAATTGTTTTAGTGAGGGGTTGGAAAGATAAAACAAAATGGACATTGACTAATTGGTATAAGTATATAGTTAATATGTTAAATGTGAAAATAACAAATTGCAAATGGAATAATATAGATAAAATTGAAAAGGTTACAATAACTAAGAGGATGTGGAAACCAGTTAGGAATTATTTAGAGAATGTGCTAAGATATGGAGTAGAAAAATTAAGACTGAGATTGGTATTTCAAATGTAACTTCTGTAGTTTGCTGTATAAATTGCATGTACAAAGAGGAGAGGATGGGAGTGGGATAAAACAAGAAAACATCAATAAAAAGTAGTCCCTGGTCAAAGTGGTCCCTGCTAAAAAAAAAGGGTTGTGAATCTTTAGACAGTGTTGGAATTTTGCTTGCGTTGCATTTACATAAGAATTATCAAAATTTGTACTGCTGAGATGAATACATGAATGCAGGTAGTATTTAGAACTTGAAGTTCTCATAATATTGTGGTGTAGTTATCTGAAGAAAAAAACCCATACATTTTAAGAACAATTGATTCTTGTTAGATGGTTGTGTTTACACAGTGGGTTAGAGGAAAGCAGAGGTTTATTCTTTGTGAAGAAAAATCTTGCCAAGAAAACCCTATGATAGCTTCACCTTTGGGCCGTCATAAGTCAGAAATGATTGAAGGCACACAGCAACAACAGTCATATCTCTAAAGGAAGGAAATGAGTGCAATAACATCCTCCTGCTCATTTATCCTAGCAATCGGTATGTAGATGCATATTGTCTCTGATACTGGAGGTCATATAATGTCATCAGGGCTAACAACCATTGATTGCTATCTCCTCTAATCCCTTTGTAAATACAAATTGACTGCCATCAACATCTCATTTTGGTAGTGATTTCCACACTAATTATTAGCTTCCTTTAGTTTACTTGGAATTTTATCATATGGTTTAAACAAATAATTTTGGATTGAACTTTAATGACAGACAGAAGAAAATATGAAGTTGCTGTTCTTTCTAGCCACTCCAATTGTCTACAATCTGTTTTAAAATGGAAGGAAAATAGATACTGGAAACTTACCTCAGCCCGTTGGAAGCTGTAAACCGTTTCATGTTTTAGTGCCTTCTTAGCTTAACTTTTAAGATTTTAATCATGTGGTTAAATGTGTTTGATATGTTATATTATGTTTATGTTTTGACTTGGTTATTCTTTGGTCATTCTTATATAGTCTTAGAGTGTTTTATTGTATTTGATTTATTTAATATTTGGGGGTAGGGTGGACATTTAGTGTTTGCCAATTTGTTATATTGATGGAAGCCACCCTGAGTCCCCTTGGGGAGATAGAGCAGGTTATAAATAAATTATATTATTATTGTTATTATTCTAAAAAATATTGAAGGCAGCCCAGCAATGGTCTCATAATGGAAGGTAGAGTGACCTAAGCTATATACTCATGTGTTGATTCACATAGTCATCTAGAAAGTGCAGTCAAAGACAATTATCTCAAAATGGAAACAACAAATCCATTCTCATCTGTGCTATGTAGGTTAAATCCAAATATGAAGAACTCACAATGAACTAGCATTTCCTATCTATAATGTTGAAGCCAACTTTGGATGGCTAAATAGTTTGACTAAAAGCAGATAATTCAGAGCTTGATATATCTGGAAGTGCTGGAAATATACAGCGGAGAGAAAAACTATTGCTGTATTGGTTATACATCAAGGCAGACTTGTCAACAATATGATATGCGCATGTGGCTTGAGATGCTTAAAAGCTAGCTCCAAAGCAACAGATTATGGGAAAACCTCCAGAAGATTCAAATAGGGATTCAAGGCAAGGGCGCTTCTAGACAGCACAAAAATGTGGGCTTTAAATGGAAGACAAAAAAACCTGGGATCTGAGAACATGTCTCCACACAGACCTGTGGGTCCTGGGATTTCTTCCACCACTGTCCTCACAGGCTTCCTCTGTATCAGAACAAGATAGAGGACGGGCGGGAGACACCCGGAAGTTTTTTTGAAAAAATAAAAAAAATCACCCCATTATGTGCTGGACCATATATGTGCGCATGCAAATATATTAATATAAATACAAGCCAATGTGTATGTGTGAATATGAGATTCAGCACATAACAAAGATTTTTTAAAAAAAGTTTCTGATGAATTTCTCTTTCTCCAATGGTTTATTCAAGCTCTCTTTAATATTATAAAGTTTCAAATAAAGAGTTTCAGAGAGTTCTAATTGCTCTTCATTAGTGCTTCCTTTAAATCATCTGTGTGTTCATTTCACAGCTGTTTCTGACTTTTTAAAAGTGCACATGTGCTGGAGCAGTCTTAATGGGGAAAGGAAATCACATATTTTTCACAAATGCAGGGATGTACAGTGATGTGCATATGTGCATTTTGTGGCCAGAATTGGAATAAAAAGAGACCTTTTTGCCCCGTGTTTTTTGCCCGTTGCAGAAAATCAGCATGGAGTTAATGCTAGTGTCATGTAACCAAACCTCCTTTTAACTCAGGAAATCCTGTGTTTTAGGTGCTGTCTAGATGGGCCCCTAAAACATTTGAATGTATCCACTACAGTTGAAAGAGTCTTTCTGATTCAGCTACCTTGTCTTGTACTTATTGGGAATGAAAATGTCAAGAGGAGGAAAGGGATGAAAAATTATCCCCTTCCATCTGCCCTCCCTGAACCTGTCACCACTTTTGCCATATGGTGCTAAAGGCCTCCCAATTGCAAATAGGTTCATAGCTCTCATATGTTTTATTTTGACATTTCCTCTTATGGTAGGCTTGGTTGCCCACCTGTCTGCTCACTTTATGTGACAGGCAAAGATTTTGTAATTTAGGCAGGCCCTTAACTTACCATGGTAAAAAGATCTTTTAATAGAATATTTTGTGTTTTCATGACTTTTATTACATTTTAGTGTATTTTTAAAAACGGTTTTAATTTAGTGTATTACTAGAACAATTATTTAATGGTTTTTCAATTTCTGTAGTCTGTTTTAATTTGTTATAAACTGACTTGGTCCAATCTTGGCAAGAAGACTCCATGATATCTTCACATTAGTATCACAATAAGTCAGAAGCAAATTGAAGAGAACAACAACAGACTAAGGCCCCATCTACACTGCCATATAAAAGCCAGATCATCTGCTTTGAACTGGATTATATAGCAGTGTAGACTCAGATAATGTGGATCATCTGTCTTGGTATTCTGGATTATATGGCAGTGTAAAAGGCCTTGGAAGGAAAACCACCCATGAATTCCAAGCGCTATAGGCTTTCCTCTCCGTTGGCACGCCCTTGTTGTGGGGGAGATGTTTGCATACCCTAACGAAGTTGCGAGCTATGCTGGTGGTGGCATAATAGCCACCGATAGGGCCTCCCATGCCAGACAGGTCACAACCGAGGGGTCTGACAAAGAGCATCAAATGGCAGGATGGGCTCTCTAGCCTTTTGGCAACCATCCTAGGAGAAGGAAAACTCTGATTTCAAATCCAGGCAGATGGTGCCCGTTTAACCCTGTAAGGTCAACCATCTAAGAGAAGGAAACTTGAACCAAACCTACGACCTGAGGACCTCGCTGCCACCGTCCTAAGCTTGCTAGGCCCCAGCAGACAAACCAAAAGTTTAAAGGGTGAGGCCAGTTCTGTGCACACTGTGCTCCACCAGAAAAATCCACTGCACAGGCTCGGAGGACACATCCAACCTCTGAATCATCAACATGCTTGTGGAAAGCGTGGGATGAGTCCTTCCTGAATCTTTGTTTGCGAAGAAAAGCCAAGAAGAAGGCTTTCAGATGAATGAACTGGCAAAACTACCTTTGAACATTCCTTGCCAGAGGATGTTGTAACACGAAGAGGAGTTACGACTAACATGATTAGCAATGCAATTGAATACTGTCTAAAAAGGAAGCCCTGATCTTACTGGAATGGAAGAAAAACTCTCAGGTTCCATTAGCTGTATGCTGGATGGCACTTAAGTGTAAGTTTTGAATTGGAGTTGTGCGAAACACCCACTGCTGCATTTATGGCTGATGAATGATTTGAGTATGTCTATGAGCAGGTAGGCATAACAAACCTGCTATGAACTTCATGGTGTCAACAGAGTTCTTTAGGCAAAGCTGGCAAATGACACTTTTTGGATTACTAGTTTAATGAGAAATGTATGGCATAGCAGTACAAAAAGTTAAGTAACCTTCTGACTTTTAGATGGCAGTGGGCTAGAGGTAACCATTCCCGCCTCCTCAAATTTCCCAGACATTGCACGATTATCTGGCAGTCTGGGGAGTTTTGAAGCGAATTACTTTTTTCCCTTAACGGTTTGAGCACTGAACTATGGCTCTGGAGATATCAATTTGAACCCTTGTTTGACCATGGAAACCCACTGGGCAAGTCACACTAAGCCTCAAAGGAAGGGCAAAGGCAAACCTCACTAAATAAATCTTGCCAACACTCTGTAATTGGGTTGCCATAAGTCAGCAGTGACTTGGAGGCACACACAACAAAAATTAAAAGTGAATTTGTGATCTTATCTTGTGGCAGTTTGATTTAGATTGAAATCTCGTTGAGTTATTTTCTTCCACTGTTTGTTACAGGGCTAAGAAGTGCATCTTGTTCTAGGTATATTGTAGTGTTTTATTATCCTTAAGGCATTATGTAAGAAGAAACTCGCTTTCAAGATAAGAAATCAATCTCATAAAAAGATTTTTAAAAATATACTTTGTTGTTTAAAAACACTTTGGGCTTGTTCATGCCATAATGACAGTGAGGTATTTCACATTAACTGAGAATACACAAGAATAGACTGCAAAATGTCCAAAATAGCAAAAATATCAAATATATTGAGTAACAAGGCACAAGGTACACACTGTAAAGGGGCAGGGACTAAAAATATCAAATATATTGAGTAACAAGGCACAAGGTACACACTGCCCCTTTACAGTGTGTACCTTGTGCCTTGTTACTCAATATATTTGATATTTTTGCTATTTTGGACATTTTGCAGTCTATTCTTGTGTATTCTCAGTTACCATTGCGGTAATTACATTGTCTGTGCATAATTAATTTCACATTACCTGCCATATTCATATCCTGTGGAATCTGGGCGTTTGTTATTTGGAGATGCGATGCAGCTCTCTGGCTGAGAATTCAAAATCTCCAATATTTTCCATGGGAGTTAAAGTGAAATACACAGTTGTTCTTCCACATTCATGGTTTAGACTTTTGTAAAATCAATTATCCATGTATTTGTTCTTTCTATCAATCTCTCGATCCTTCACAGTAACTTTATGGTCAACCACCTGCAGTCATGTTGAAGGACCTAGAGATTTCTAGAGAGAGCACCAATCTGGAAATCTCTAGTCCCTCCAATGAATTTAATGGTCAGCTTCCAACAGAGGCCACTAGACAGCCATTCTGAAAAACCTAGAAATTCCTAGAGAGATATTCTATCAGGTAAAAAAATAGCAGTGTCCTTATTCACATTTTCCCTACTTTCATGGGGGTCCTGTGCCTGTGACCCCAGAAAATACGTAGAGCCACTGTTTGAGCCACTTGCTATTCTGTCTGGAAAATGGGGAGTGAATAATATTTTTCCTACTAATCTCTTTGGCAATATTCATGTCATGCTAAAAATTTGGGGAGGGGCTTTTGAATGATATGACAAGGGGCATGGCAGCAGCAGGGTGGAGGGGAGTTGAGAAAAAATGGATTTATATTTGCGTCATTGATAGACATTGCCACTGAAAGAGTGAGGATCTTTCAACCCAAGAGAAAGAGAAGATCTTTCAACCCAAGGGCCAAATTTATTTTTAGAAATGTTTGCAGGAACCACAGTCTAGGAATGGGTAGGCCAAAAGATAAATTGAGTGACCCAAAATACTAACATATTTAAAGTTGCCAGTATTGACCATAACATTTCATTTATCATTTCTTTTTCAGATCGGACCATTCTGAAAACCTCGTTACCAATGGATCACTGGTGGTAATAAACTCAAAACACTCATTTCTAGGGTCCCCCTCCCAAATATTATGGTAATATGAGAACATTACACCACTTTGCTTTGATACTTATTTGTTGCTGTTGTGCTGAAGCACAAGGACATTTATCTTCCTACCACTTTTAAGTAAGCCAGTATCTCCATAATAGTTTTGTTTCAGAAGAAAATTTTCTTGTAAAACCAATGAACAAGTTTTGACTTTCGTATTTTATTATTTTATTGAGGCCCCTTCTACATTGCTATATAAAATCCAGATTATCTGCTTTGAGCTGGATTATATGGCAGTGTAAACTCAGATAGTCCAGTTCAAAGCAGATAATGTGGATTATCTGCTTTGATAATCTGGATTATATGGCAGCGTAGAAGGGGCCTGAGTATTAAGTAGAACTGCATTTCTTTGCTAATTTCATTCTTGAAGGCAATAAATTATTTTAGCCATTCTCTTCCCACTGTGAAGAAGTTATTGTTCAGGATTTATTTTGCACAGAATTTGCACATGGTGTTTTTATGCAGAAAGCAGCATTATTTGCACAACCAACCAACCAAAACAAAAAGATCTCCATGTGCCAGTTTTACACAAAATAAGTCCTAAACTGTGAAAAGTTCAAGATTCACTTGTCAGTGGTGAAGAAACACATTTTTACCTTAAACTATTTTTAAAATATTGCCAGCCCTAGTGACAAGTGTTCTGTTCCCTCTCTTTATTTCCTTATTATAAAAAGCATATTTATGTCTGAGGTCTTTAAAATAAAATAAAACCTAACTTTTATTTATCAAATCCTGGCAGGAATCCCTGTAGATACCAACTACGGTGAGACTCTTCATTCCTGCATCACAGCAAAGAAAGCTACTATTGGAAATTTAGCAACAGCAACAATAGAAAAAAAATCTAGGGTTTTAAAAATAGCAAGATGTTGGGATTTGTGTTATTGGAAAATGACAACAACAACAAAAGCAACAATAGGCAGCTATATTAAAAACTGCACAATGTTTTACATTCTCGAAAGGGAGAAAATAATTGAAAAAGGTACAAAAACTCTGCTAGATTAACCCATTTGAGATTGAAACTTGTTCTTCTTGTTCTCACATGTTAACATTAAATAAGCAGAAATTTGCATCCTATTCTGTGTTCAGTATTGTTGAGGTCGGGAGGACATGACAAGCAAGCATAGTTCAGTAACAGAGGATATGTGTTGCATACAGAAGGTCTCTGTTTAAAAGATTAAGTAGGAGATCACATTAAAGGCCATCCCCAAGATACTAGGGACAGAAAGCAGCAAACTGGAAAGACAAGTAATCTGCAATTTCTATCCCAGAGACATAACAAAAAGGCAGAAATTACTGAGGGCCATTTTTTGTGTGGATGACATTCCATACAATTTGGTTGGAAGCATGAGAATTTGTCAAGTAGTTTTCTGCAGTTCTGGGGTGGCTCCATTAATACAAATAAAAAAACAATGATGTCTATGTTATAGCAGTAAAGATGAGGGAAATGTTAAACTATGAGCTGGAAGGGCAATATGAAGTTCAAGAGAGGGTGCTCGACCTTGCATGTTAATTAAATGTTGAGATGCTTATGCCACATTACTCTTATAGGCTCGTGAAATTTCATGTCTGGAGGTTATTGTGGATCTTGGGAAGCTGAAGCAACAATACACAAGTGAGGTCATTGCATCATTACCTAGTTATGTATGTATTGCATTGAACCAATAACTCAGAAGTTCTGAAAGTTTTATGATGGCATCTAGTGGGCCTTTAATGGTTTCACCATTTCAAATATGTACAGAATTTTTTTATGTATGTTCCTTTCACATTAGACAGTATGTCAATTTGTTTTGTAGACGGTTATCTCTACTTGAATGTAAACTATACGCTCAAGGGGCCACAGCTCCATCTTATATGCTATGGCTCTGAAACATCAGTTTTGGGGTTTTGGCAGGGCATGCAGTGGTTTATCAGGATGTGTTTTTGGAACCCAATCATCTCAGACAGTCATGGGGCAGTTTGTTACAGAAAGATCAAATCTAGAGGCTGCTCCGCTTCTCATTGGGGTGACCCTACTTCAAAATTAAAAATTTCTACAACATTTCTCTTTGACTACCAACAGTGGGGATGGGGAAAGATTTACTGGTAGATGATGTTTCTGCTGTCTGTCTTGTTGAGACATAATATCTTGGAAAATTGGTTCAGAAGTACCCACTGGGCACATCTACACAGACCCCTACACTCTGAAATGGGCAAGAAAAAGCTCTGCAGCATTTCTATGACACAAGAAGTCATCTCATGCTCCATGTTGAGCATATTGACATAATACGCTTCTGTCCCAAATTGGGGAAAGTCAGGGAATGATCCAGAGCTTTCTTGTCACGATTCTGCTTTTCCTGTAATAATAATAATAATAATAATAATATATAATAATAAAACTTTGTTTCTAAACCGCCCTCCCTCCCTGAAGGGATTCAAGGTGGTTTACACACACACAAAAGGCAAGCATTCAATGCCTCAGATGAGTATGGGGAAACTGGGGTGACACTTCCTTATGCATTGTTGTTATCACCATAGTGGTAGCCATGGAGCTCCAAAGAACTGTTGGCTTCCCCGGATGCAAAGGTGCAAGCTTTGGAGAGGACAGGGTGATTGACCCTTCCTCATGGGTGTCATTGCTTACATTGGCAAAGATGTCCAAAAACAGCCAGGATCCCTTTGGAGGCCTGTAGCTGCTACTTGTGATGATAACACAACACAAGTAGGAGTGGGTGATCAGTGAGGCTCTGCTGGATGCTTTGGACTCTGTCCTGCTGCCACAACGAGATGGAGGCAGGGAGTTTAGCTACCCTTGGGGTCAGTCTGGAGCACTGCCATCTTAAATTCTTGGAATTTTGTATGTATTGACCATAGCTAAAGTTTTCCATTAGACAAAAACGTCCAGCTGTTGTTCCTTTTGTTTCGCTATCTTGTTTTGCTTATTTTCTGTGCAGAAGGTGATGTGACTTTTACAGTCAAAGGTTCCTATGAGGAAACACATACAATTCCATTTCCTCCTGATTCCTGCTTTGGTAAAAGAATTGCCCTTCAGTTTCACTGTCTAAAGAATCTGCAGTCAAATCTGGAAATCACACTACCGGATGATGAACAATTGTCACATGTATGTTACTCTTGTTAATGCTGCATTCATGGTTTGGGGCTGAAATACATTACAGGAGCAATCCTCTAGCAATTTATTTTCAAAGGCCTTCATGGCCGGAATTACTGGGTTGTTGTATGTTTTACGGGCTGTATAGCCATGTTTCAGAAGCATTCTTTTTTGACGTTTTGCCTGCATTTATGGCAGGTATCCTCAGAGGTTGTGCCTCACAATCTCTGAGGAAGTCTGCCATAGATGCAGGCAAAATGTCAGGAGAGAATGTTTCTGGAACATGGCCATACAGTCAGAAAAACTTACAACAACCCGATCTAGCAATTTTTTCTAGCTCAACTTTAATATTGAAAATTTCAATTTCAATTTTTTAAAAGATCAAAAGAAAAGAAATAGCTAGATTCTACAATGCAATATTTTTGTCATACTATACTTTTAAAAATAGAGCTCAAGTAGAAATTATGACTTGACATATAGACATTTCAAAAATTGCAGATTTAATCTGCAGTGGACAATTAGCTCTTCTGGTTGAACTGCTTACATCAGAAGAAAAAGGATGAGATGTTTCCTCTTGCTGCTGCTCCCTGTGCCCCTCAAAATGGCATACAGAAAAATGGGGGAACCTCTGAGGCTGATTATGGGTTATTTGAAGGCAGAGAGGAACACAATGGAAAGCCATCCTGCAGAGAGACTCATTTCAGTTTTTTAAAAGTAAATAAGTGAATTGATGTTAATCTTGTGCGATGTAAAAATGATGCGATACATGTCCAGTATTTCTTCTAAATGTATATATTTATATCTTTAGTTAATTGCATTTGAAGAAAAGGAAGGGAACAATTCCACTCTGATTTTGCCTTTGATTAATCTTCCCATAAAAGAAAAAATAACACTAGCAGAGGTAAGTGTTTTGTTTGTTTTTGAAACAAATAACTTTGTGTTGAATTTAATTTAATGTCAGGGAAAAGCTGGGGATGTGGAATAGGAAAGAAGCCATAGCTCAGTGGTAGATCACATAGTTGTCTAATCCCAGGCATCATAAAGCAGGGCTTGAAAATGTTAAGTGCTCATTTGTACATCTGAATATTTGTACCCTGTAAGCTAGTGGTCCAGAAGTATTTTCAAAAAGCAATATCCAGGAGCATTTCTCTATACTTTCCTATTAGGAAATAGTTTATGGTATAATCATTGCCACCTAAACAGTTCTGGCACAGCTCACCTGTCTGAATGGATCTCCCTCTATGAACCACCTTGGACATTAAGATCTTCTGGGGAGGCCCTGCTCTCAGTCCCACCTGCTTTGCAAGTGCGGTTGGTGGGGATTTGAGGCAGGATCTTCTCAATGGCAGCCCCTTGGCTATAGGACTTCTTCCTCGGTGAAATTAGACCAGCCCCCTCCCTCCTGACATTTAGAAATCAATTAAAATGTGGCTGTGGGATCAAGCCTTCAGACAGTAAACTCAGTGCTATAAGTGATATGGAATAAGTGCAATTCCGACTAGAATGGCTCCTGGACTATGATTTTGGACTGTGTGGTTTTTTCATAACTGGTTTTAATGTTTAGATGTTTTTAATGTTATGGTTTTTAATGTACAGGTTTATATTTTTATTCTATGTCTGTATATGTGGCATTAAATTGTTGCCTACTCTGAGTGCCCTTCGGGGTGAGAAGGGTGGGGTATAAATATAGTAGATAAATGTAAATATTACTGTTTATAGCATGCATAACTCAACTTCATGTATAAATTGAGAGCTGTTTTGGGGACCAAAATTGTCGATTTTGGTATAACTGTGAATTAAGTTGAGAGTCATTCCACTAAGAGAGGAAAGCACCAGTGGTGTCTCAGGGGGTTCCTTGCCCTGGCTACCCAGGCATTCAAAAAGTTCAGAAACTGAAACATGGCAGAGGGAGCAGAGGGGGGCAGTTCTGATTTTAGTATCTCCTAGGGCACTAAACCCTTGTTTTTTAAGCATTCTAAGCCGATTCCTTTGTTGATAAGGGTTTAAGCAACAGCATTCACATTGATCTGCAAATAAGGACCTCTTCAGACAGAATCACTTAGTATTGCTACAGATTGTGGTGATTTCATCAGCACCCACTCAAGGGTGTGGGGACCTTTGGGAATCCCATACCATCTTGGCTTCCCCCTTACCTCATCACACATGGGGGGGGGGGGTCTGTAAGTGTTGCACTCCAGGACAGGAATAGCCCTCTGATTTTAAAACACTACACCTTGAGTAGGGAAAAACAATTCTTTTATTGAAGATAACTAAAAGCAGCAAAGTAAAGAAAAGCACTTTAAAGGAATAGGTAAATCTAATTAGGAAAGAAGATAAGCAGGAACAAATTAGTCCAAGACAGGGTTCAGCAAAGTTCAAAAACAAAGTCCACACTTCTTTAACAAAAATCCAAAGAATCAGGAAACGTTAATCCAAGGCTTGAATATATATCAAGAGACAAGAAATTCTTCAACATGAATCTCCCAAGCAGAACTTCCATGAGACAAGAACAAGAATTTAGCAGGATTCGAAACGATGCTTCATCTGACTATATTTCCCATGCTTGGAACTTTATATCCCCTCGTTAAGCCATTCTAAGCACTCAGAAATTGGTTTCATTTTCCCTGAATGTCTCTCATCCTTATCTGTCGAAGCCTGGCAGAACAGTGAAGACCTTGGTCGAGCTGTTTGTTTTGGCTAATTTCCACCCGCCTGTCTATATGCTCATTAGTTTCTGCAGGTGCCAAGTTGTTTTCAAGCCCCAAATCCTGGGAACTCTCTGGGAGCAATTCAGGGAGTAAACAATCATACTTATATCCTGTAGGAACATTCTCATGGGAAACTACACTTTGAACAGGCGTCTCTATGTCATTCTCTGCATCAATATAATTGACCAAGCCATTGCCATCTTGACCCTCATTGACATAATTCCCCACATCCAAAGCACCTTGATCTTGAAACACAATCACAGGTTGAACTCCAACAGTAAATCAGTTCAACTGGAAGCCTCCCATGGTGAAAGTAGAAAAAAACACACCTGCCATCGCTACCAAAATTAAGTCAGCGTGAAGAGGTCCTAAGTCAACTCGTTTTTTAATGTTGATTTTTTTAATTACAAAAACTTCTAGACTTATACACGAGTCTATAGGATAAATCCCAAAGCGTTTTTAAAAAACTAACCTTCAGGATATTTCATTTGCATCTAGTTATTGCTGGTCATTAACAGAACTACAGTATATTGTTGAACTGTTGTAATGTTTTAATTGTTGTCTTTATTTTCAGGATGAAACAGTTGAACTGCATGTGAAAGCAAGAGACTGGTAACATATTTTTCCTGTGTTGATTTCTTCAAACACAAACAGTTACACAATTTCTTTATAGGAAAAATGTGATTTTGAATCTCAAACATGTATGGGACTATATGAAAGATGTCCTGAGTTCTCACAGAAGTAATTTTTTCAACATATGTTTTTGAATCTGGAGCCAGAGATTTTATCCGTAATCTACATAAAGTTATGCCATTTTAAAATCCTACTGAAATTAATAACACAAGTTAGCCACAATTGTAGCTGGAGACAAAGGGCATTTTCAGGACCAACTTGGCCACCTTGAGTTCCTATATTGGGAGAAAGGCAGGATAAAAAAGCAACTAACTAAATAAGACTTTATGAAAAAGTAAAATACTTTATTTTAACATTGATGTAAAATTGCCACTGGCTAACTTCCATTGCTCTTTCTTGCTGTCTTTCAACTGTCTTTCCCAAATCTGATTAGCAATGTAGAATGGTTTAAATCAGGGGTGCTCACACTTTTTCAGCATGTGAGCTACTTATAAAACAACCAAGTCAAAATGATCTACCTACCCACTACAAAAATGTGAAACATATAACACAATATCTGCTTTGAACTGGGTTTTCTGAATCCACACTGCCATATAATCTGATTCAAAGCAGATAACATGGGATTTTATTCAACTGTGTGGAAAGGACCTCAGATAATCCAGGGCCGGCAGCACTTGGGCGGCATCGGGAGCCTGTGGGGCGGGACTGAGCCTTCCTCCCACCCTGCCTGCAATCTACCAGGATGCCCTACGCGATCTACCAGTAGATCGCGATCTACCTAATGAGCACCCCTGGTTTAAATCATCCAGGAAGTATGTTTCTCCTTTGATCTTAGTGATAGCCAGTTGCATCCCATCGTGTTTCCTAAGAAAGGCCCAGTTTGTGGTTAATGTAGGAATTAGAAAATTAGAGGGGACTAGACCTCTGGCAAACAAGCAGTATATAAAAAAGCAAAGGTAACAAATAGGATTCTCAAATTCTAAGAATTCCCACAGTGAAATAGGTTTTGAAAATAATATTTTAATCCTTTCTGAAAGTTCAAAAGACGAAAATATGTGATCTTATCATGTGTGTAAATGTAACTATCCCTGAGTTCTTAATTTAAGTAATATATATTATGTAGTTTACAGGTTAGCACCACCCCCCAGAGTTGGACACGACTAGACTTAATGTCAGAAGAAACCATTACTTTTACCAACCCAAATTATGATATATGGACAAAGGCACCCTGTCCCATTTTTTCAATAGGAAATTAGTAGTCCTGCTCTGCACATTCTTCATTGTTTAGAGGAAATTTGAAGGGAGAAGACCTTTGTCAAACAAGTACTATATAAAACTATAAAATTCACTTGTCAACAGTCACCCAGAGGATCTTTTTTTTGCCTGCCCCTAGAGTGTGAAATAATCTTCTGGAAGAAATTGGACAGCTAAACAAGCTGTCAGAATTTAAGACGTAGCTAAAGACCCATCTCTTCTGGCAAGCCTACGAGTCAATTTTAAATGATGAATTTCATATTTACATTCTTTTATTACTGTATTTTAATCTCTGTACCATGTATTTTAATACACATATTTTATAGCAATATGTTTTAATATATGCGTTTATTGTATGTCTTTTACATTGATGTATTTTGATTGTGTTGCACTCCACCTTGAACCATGAAGAGAGGTGGGTAACAAATAAAATTGATGATGCCCAGCCATAGTTGGACTATTGTAGGTTGTGGTGCCCCCATACTGTTCTGCTATCCCTGCTATAAAATGGTATCATTGTAAACTGTACTGCAGGACAAAAGGCCTGGACGTGCGCTTAGAATATGATTTGTGTCCCGAGGAAAAGAATTTCCTGAAAATGAGGAGGAATTTTGTTGCTCCTGCAGTGGAGAAGGTTCTTCAACTAAAGGAAAAGCTGTGTGATGAGGAAGTAAGCAAAACAGCAATTCTTTATTAGATATCATAGATTATTATTTTAACTGTCCCCTGAGGCAAATAAAGAAATTGTGTTCTGCCTCAGAATATACCTATTGGTTTATACCTCCTGTTTTACATAATATCTAAGGATGTTATTAACAGTAATTTGCTATGGGATATTTGCTAGGAGCTTCTATGGTTTTGCTGCAACATGGCACTTTTCCTGCGTAGTAGTTTCCTGTGTAGAAAAAATGGTCTTCTGGAAAGAAAACAAGCTATTGTAAAGTCTGTATGGAACAAGATCACATAAGATGCAGTGGTATTCTGTGGGGACAGAGCATAATGGTAGGTTACATACCTGTGACCATCTTTCTTCGAGTGAAGCTCTGTGAATCCACACTTATGAAGTTTGCGCGCCAGCGCGGGCTTCCCAACGGAAACTTTTCCAGTTTAAAACTTTTTGGCGGTAGCTCCGCCCAGCCAACCCGGAGGGCATAAAAGGCGCCTCAGCGCCCACGCCATTCCCTACGCCACGTAGCAACAAGGAAGGGTGGTTTGAGAAAGAGGGGATGGCCGGGCGGGTCGTGTGGATTCACAGAGCTTCACTCGAAGAAAGATGGTCACAGGTATGTAACCTACCATTCTTCTTCGAGAGCTCTGTGAATGCACACTTATGAAGATTTACCGAGCTAAGGTAAAGGAGGTGGGAACAAACCAGCCAGATTGTAGAAAAATGAACAGGTTTATTGCAACCAGCAACCTGAATAAATAACATGTTAACACATAATATATATAGTAGGAGGCAGGCTCCCACTTGTAAACACAGTGCAACAAGCACCATTCATGTCAGGCACGCAGGCCTCAAACATAAGTGCAATCATAGCAGAAGTGCAACAAGCACCATTCATGTCAGGCACGCAGGCCTCATAATAGTGAGTGCAACAAGCACAACCTGAGAAACGAAGGGTGCACAACTGGTGCAACCTACCCGTAACTGGGTAAAGCGCGCTTTAACTGGTAGACTGTGTCCCTACCTGGGGCACGGCACATACTTAACATTGACAGTGCAATGAACAGGAGGGGTTCGAACGACGCAATTGTCGATCGACCAGTGCAAAAAACAAGGGAGAACTGGGGCTGACTACTCTGCAGCACCTAGTGGGGTCTTTGGGTTAAGAATCGATCGACCAAAGGCCGCCTCCCTCCCAAACAGGGTGTCTACCCGGTAATGAGATATAAAGGTAGAGGGGTTGGCCCAGATGGCCGCCCTACAAATTTGGTCCAGGGAATCCTGGAGGAACGCAGTTGACGTGGCCACTGCCCTAGTCGAGCGTCCCTTAACCATAGGTGGGCAAGGTTGATGGGCTATCTGATAGCACAGTTCAACCAGGGATGCTACCCAATTAGAAATTCTCTGTGCTGACACCGGCAAGCCCAGCTTGTCGGTGGCGTATGATACAAACAGTCGGGTCGATCGACGGAATTCCGCCGATCGGTTCTTGTAGGTCAGAAGGGCCCTTCTGACGTCGAGGCCGCTTGTCCTCGAGTCCGTGTCCCCGGTTTGGGCCAGTCCCAAGTCCGGAAGCACGATGTCTGTGTTCAGGTGGAACGGAGACACCACCTTCGGCAGAAAGGTGATGTCCGTCCGCAGGATGGCCCTATCTGCTAAAAACAGTAGGTAGGGCTCGTCGACACACGGAGCGCCGCCAGCTCGGAAGGGCGACGCGCCGGAAGCAATGGCGACCAAGAAGGCCACCTTCCAGGATAGGAGCCGCAGGTCGATGGATGACAGCGGCTCAAACGGTGGGGATGTCAGGCAGGACAGCACCAGGTCCAAGTTCCACCCCGGTGTAGGTGGATGCACCGGGGACGAGTGTTATTAACACCCTCAGGAACCTCTTGACCAACGGGTACTGGAACAGTGAGGGACCGCCCCTCTGCTGGTTCTGCCAGGTGAGGGCCGCCAAATGGGTCTTCACCGAGGACATGGATAGACCCCTGTCGACCAGTTGTGCCAGGAACTCCAAGACCGATGAGACTACCAGCGGAAGACGGTGGTAGATCGGGAAGCCTGGAACCTCTCGTGAAGGGCGATGCAAGCTGCGTACGTCTTCGACGTGGCCGGCTTGTGGGCTGCTGCCAGGATCGCTGCTACAGCTGGAGAGACCTCTGGTGTCGATGAATCCTCCACGCAGTCAGGTGCAAAGACTGAAGGTCCGGGTGTGGAGGAGCATCCCGTTCTCGCCGCCAGAAGGTCTGGTCGGTGAGGAGTGGCATGTAGTCCTGACCCGCTAGGTGTAGCAGAGTCGGGAACCAGACCTGTCTCGGCCAGTAGGGGAGCGATGAGGATGCAATCGGTCCTGCTAGCTGGATCCTCTCGACGATCCGAAGGAGGAGCGGAACGGGCGGGAATAGATAGAAGAACCCGTCGTCCAGTCGAGCAGAAGGGCGTCCCGAGGCATCCCCGGCGTGCATCCGGGGCAAGCCTTGCACCGAAAAACCGGCAGTTGGTTGTTTTCGGCGATGCGAAGAGATCTGCGTCCGGGAACCCCCACCGCTGAAACACACGGTGGAGCTCGTCCGGATGCAGCATCCATTCGTGGGACGACCAGTTGGTCCTGCTGAGGCAATGCGCTTCCTCGTTCGACACCCGGAGATGGAGCGCCCTGGGAGTTACTTGATGGTGGACGCACCACTCCCACAGGCTCTGGGCTAGGGCCAGGAGTTTCCTCGAGCCCGTCCCGCCCTGCTTGTTCACGTAGTACATGGCCACGATGTTGTCTGTCCTGACCAGTACTACTTTCCCAGTGACGAGGGGGGCGAAGGCCCGGAGAGTCTTGGTGATGGCCAGAAGCTCCAGATAGTTGATATGATGAAGCTTCTCCACCGCCGACCACTGTCCGTTGACCGACAGGGTGCTCGTGTGGCCTCCCCATGCCTGTAATGACGGCGTCGGTCGTCACTGTGATGGCTGGGTCCACGTGTGGAAGGGGACTCCCTGCACGCGTTGCTTTTGGACGCCCACCATCGAGGGAGTCCTTGATCGCCGGTAGGGATAACCTTTTCGAGTGGTGTTCCCTGACCGGATCGAAATGGTCGAGGAACCAGCGCTGTAGTGGCCTGAAGCGCAGTCTCGCCAACGGGGTCACAGCTACTGTGTTTCGCCGTGATGGCGGGCCTGTTGCAGCTGTGTATCTCGTCGAAGAGCCTGGAATCTGACGTCTGGCAGATAGGCGAGCTGATCGACGGAGTTGAATATCGTGCCGATGAACTTGATGGTCATCGTTGGGACCAGCTGGGACTTTTCCTCGTTGAGGCGCAGACCCAATGAGGAGAGTAGCTGTAGGGTCGTAGAGACCTGCTGATTCAGAAGCTCTGGAGACTGGGCCGCCAGCAGCCAGTCGTCCAGATATGGAAAATCGGATCTTTTGCCTCCTCAAGTGCGCAGCCTGCCCTGAACCGCTTGGCTTCGCACGGCAAACACCAGAAGAATGCCCCCTCTTTTCCTATCCAATATTTGAACGCCCTCTAAAGCCAACGTGGTCGCAATCTCCTCCAAGATCACCTGACCGCACAATACAAACTAATATTAAACCATGCAAAGGTTCTGCTAATTCCTGGCATGAGCAATAGCTCGCTCTTTCTGGCGTCCTCCGATGGAACCGCCGCACCGGTCCGATATTACGTCCCACAGCGCACCTCGGCTGGAAGCGCAGGCTTTTACATAATGTCCAATGGCAGCGGCATGAGGCGCACTTCGCGACGCTTGAGGCGGTAGTCATTTCTTCATTTTTTGCCCCCGCCAAACGCCGGTCGTCTTCGCAGGATTATCCGTCATCACCTCTGCTATAAACGACTTGTTCCCTGCTGTCCGGCTCGCGCCCAGGACTGTTGTTCGCCACCGCTCGGCTGCTGGCCAGCATGGTTACAGAGGCGCCGTAGTAACTGGGCTGGCAGCATCACTGAAGGAACTGGCCTCGTTGGTGAATACAAACCAGGCCAGTTTTTGAGCTGGGTCCACTTAGGTCGCTCGGCGACGGTGCCAGATATAGCCTATAACTGGTTCGCCCTCAACGCAGAATCCCGGTATTTGAACGCAGGTTCTCTCGCTTGCCTCCCAACGTATGCCCTGCACTGGTCGCATTCTTCCCATTACATGCCCGCGTACAAGAAGCCCCCCAGGAACCCACGTGCATGCCATGAGTATTCATTATAAGAGCCGCTACTCAAGTTTTCTCGAGAGATAGAGAGAGAGGCGCTGCCCTGAGTTTCAGTCTCCCAGATAGAGATCCTGGCAAGGTGCCAGCCTTCCAGAGGATCTAGCAAAAGTTTCTCGCGCATATACGTCAGGATACTGGTCATCTTATTCAGTCGATATTCCGCCCCTGTACCCTCACCTCCAGTAGTCAATCTCCTTCCTCCTGACCGATATGCTTCTAGACTCTTCTAACTGGTTAAGAGAAGAGTGACTACTGATCTATGGTGTTCGTGGCATCTGGAGCGAAGTCGTGAGCTCAAAAAGCCTCTCCTCTCTTTCTCTTCCTGCCTGATCTTTGAACACAGCTCCCTCTAGCACTCTTGACTAGAGGGACAGCGGACGAGCGCCTATGACGCCTCGAACGCCTCCAGCGAGTCCTAAGATGGGTTGCGCGCAGCAGCCGATTTCTCACATCAACTATCTCTGAATACCGGCAAGCGCGATCCGGGATAGTTTGGTAACCCAGATCTCTCGCATCTCCGTCTATCTTCTTCATGCTCACCGCGGCGGTCGTCGCTGTCATATTCGCAGAGGAGGGTTTGGCGCTAGCAACCTCACAGATATGGGAGGCGTTCAACCACGCTGAGCGGATTACAGGGATTGATCCCAGATTCACCGAATTCAGGTCCCTCGCTATCCCTCCATTCCGCCTCTCTCGCACCAGGGCCGGGATCGTCTGGGATCACCGTGGTTGGAACCTTCTTTCACTTATGGTGGTTGTGCCCGAAAGCCGAAAAATACTGGAAGTTAATAAATACTGAACTAAATAAAATCTTTTTGAAAAAAATGGAGAGGAAGCCAGACACACTCCTATTAGGGATAACGGACCCAAGCCTCGACACCAACGAAAAACGTATATTCCTGGCCCTAACCACCGCAGCCATACTGGTATACGCCAGGTATTGGAAATCCGCCAGCGAACCGAGGAAAGAGGAATGGTTATATAAGGTGATCGAAACCGTTCAGATGGAGTGGTTGACAGAAGAGTTAAAAACGACTGAAAAGAACCCCACAAGAAAGACAGACTGGTCAATTGTCCAGAATTACTTTAATAGAGTACATAAAATGGATTTAACACTTAATTGGAATCTTTAGTGAACAAATCCCAAGTAGGTTAGATCGGTCCGAATAGTCACCACGCGCACATAAGACCACACAAGAGTAAGGGTAAATCGAAATAGATATGTATATATTTATATGAAATCAAGCATGGTTAAGACACCAATATGACCATTGAATCTTGTGTTTGTATATCTCTCTGTAGGCACAAATAGATAATCTGAAAAGCGGTGGACAAAGATTAATAGCTTAACCACAAGTTGTAAAATCTAATATAACTATACAACCCCCAATCCCCTTTGTTACGTTTTGCTTTTCACTTGCACCCCCTCATTATCCCTCCCTACCTCCCCCTGCACCCTTTGTTCCCTTTCCTCCCCCCACTTTCCCCTTCTTATCCTGTCCTTGTGATGTGTTATATGTTTCTTTTAACTTGTGAAATCATAATAAAGACTATTTTTAAAAATATACAACCCCAACTTTAGCATTTTCTCCACAGAAGATATAATTCTGCACAAAAAATTTCTGTGCAGAAAATTCTGTTCTTTTGTGGAAAAAACCCAACAAAAACTCATCTGTGGATTTTGTGCTGAATTTAACCAGAACTTCAAAGATTGCATCAGTCTAGGATTCTTTTTAATTGGGTTTCTTCTATCCTAGTTTTTCTTCTGTAAAAAAGAAAGTTTCTTGCAGTAATGTCCAGATTACCACCATTTGTTCTCTCTACTGAACAGGTTCCTGTGGTGGCAATCATGACGACAGGTGGTGGAATCAGATCATTTACAGCAATGTATGGAAGTCTATTGGGTTTGCAGAAGTTGAATTTGTTACACACTATTACATACCTCACAGGTTTATCTGGCACAACATGGTAATGAGATTTTTTTTTATTATTGTTTGCATGCTTTGTTCAATCATATACTTTTACTACAGTATTGTTTAACCTCTTCAAAATTTATTTATTTATTTGGAGCATTTCTATCCCGTCCTTCTCAACCTCCGAAGAGGGATTCAGGGCAACTACCAACAGGCACCATTCAATGCTGATACAATATAATGACACAATATAAAATATAATTAGCATAAATTAAAACAGTTATAAATATACATTTAAAACAGTTCACTGGTTCAAATCGCCATCCAAATCAATCCATTGCAGACAGTTCATTAAAAACATTATCTTTCCCAGCAAGTCAGTCTATTTTGCAAATGCTTGATCTCACAACCAAGATTGGATCTTCCTCTAGAAGGTCAGGGGGGAGGGGGCAGATCTAATCTCATTAGAGAGGGAGTTCCATAGCCGAAGGGCCACCACAGAGAAGGCACTGTCTTTTGTACCCACCAAACGCGCCTGCGATGGTGGTGGGGCCGAGAGCGGGGCCTCCCTAGATGATCTTAAGTTCCTTGGAGGATTGTAGAGGGAGATACATTCAGACAGGTAACAACATGTAAGGGTTCCATGGTCTCAGCATTGCCTGAAACTTCAGTTTTATGAGAATGATTTTAGACAATTTACCTTTCCACTTTTGATTAACAACTACTTAAGATGTTTTGTCATTAATACTGATTATATTTCATTGAAATATGATAATGCCAATAGCTCAGACCTGGGCAAAGTGATGCCCTGAAGTCTCAGGTACCCTACACATTGTCCCTATATCCTGGGATCAGATCCCAGATTATTTGCTTTAAAGTGGATTATGTGAGTCTCTACTGCCAGATAACCTGAGATCAGATTATCTGGGATCATGTCCTGAGATATACGGCCAGTGTGGAAGGGGCCTCATGCTGGTTCTTGGGTGGTTTTAGTGGCCTGCAATGTTTCTGACACTCATCGGTCATCCTTTTAGAAAAAAAAGAAGGTGAGTTGTTGTTACTGGGTATTATATATACAAATATATTTTTTCAAATAAATGATTGAACATTTAGATAAGCAAGAACACCTCCTCTCCAGCATTGTTTACTGTAAAATATATTCATTTTTCAAAATTAGCAGTTCGATGACAATCTGCTTGGGAATGAGAGTAAAATATGGTCATATTTTGGACTATCAGGCAGTTTATGCCTATGTAGAGACTTTGTTTCAATCCCCATTGCTAAATGATTGAGCAGAATTTATTTCAAAGAATCCAGAATAAGTATGGGTAAACCTCTTTTGTTTTTATATTATTTTCATAATTCCTTCTACATTCTTCTCCCATCCAAGTTCTATATCAAGTTGTAAAAATATTTTTATCTCCCTTGGGTATGCATTTTCCTCAATGATTAAAATTTGTCTGTGTATGTTTTATGAAGCAAGTTGTGCATGTTTACTTGTATATAATTTTAAGAAAGAGAAGGAGAGATGATACTTGTCATGTTTTTTGAAGCACAGGAAGCTGAAGATAAGTATGCAACATTATTCTTGTGCTCAATTAGGAACTGGATAAATCCCCAAACACTTCACTCACTGTGCATTTATTTTCTGCCTATAGGGGAAAATCTAACACAACTTTTCGTATTTGTAGATTTGGGTGAGAGAGAGAGAGAGAGAGAGAGAGAGAGAGAGAGAGAGAGAGAGAGAGAGAGAGAGACACACACAGAGAGACAGAGAGAGAGAGAGACAGAGACAGAGAGAGACAGAGCAGTATGAGATGGGCATATTGAGAGCCTCACTAACTGTCTGAAATTTCTGGCCCTAATGGAAGAAATGGGATATTCAACTCTATCAACTGGTTATATTAGGTTATCTTAGTAAATCCCCTCAGCTTGGTCTACTGGTGTAAATATCTGTCTGTTTCATACTTGATGGTGAAATAATTTCTAGTTTGCCCCCCACTGTAGAGAAAATATTTTTTCGTTCAAGTTCTTGCTGGGAGAAGGCACACATCCCAAAGTATTTTGGGAAATTAGCCTATGTTGAAACACATGGCCATTTTTACATGAAAATATGTTTTGCTATGCATGTACAAAACACACTGCTTACAGGTACCTATGGGCTGTTTTTTTGTCCTTCTTTCACACAAACATTCACAATGCTATATTTTTGTATGCAAGATAGTGAGGTTCTTTGGTGCTTTTGTGTTTTTGTGTGTAAACAGTAACTTTTTGTGCAAAACTGCCTCTTTTTTTGCATTTTCTCTGTGTGTGAAAAATTGTTTTTTCCCCCCTTTGGGAATCCAGGACTATGGGGAAATTGTATGAAGATCCTGAATGGTCACAGAGATACATGGAGGAAGCCATTCATAAAGCACAGAAGCAAGTGACCAAATGCAAGCTGAACTGTTTTTCTATGGATAATCTGAAGTATTATCGTCATGAACTGAAAGAAAGAACCAAGGAGGGCTACGACACTTCATTTATAGATCTCTGGGGACTTGTCGTTGAGTCCATGTTAAATGATGGGGTAATGCCCTTATTTATTTATTTTAAACTCTTATATACCGATCTTCTCACCTCCAAGGAGGGACTCAGACCGGCCTCACAGTAAGAATTCAATGCAGTCAATAAAAATTAAAACATCATATCACCATACAAAGTTAAAATACATATAAATAAAATACCTATAGATAAAATACATTCAAGCCAGATTGCCAGATAAAATCAAATTCAGCTCAGTCCAGTATATATGGTTATTCGATTTCTCCAAAAACAATCCCGATCCTTATTCTGGGAATGCTTATTTCCAAAGCCAAGATTTTACCAGCCTCCTAAAGGACAGGAGGGAGGGGGCAGATCTAATCTCACTCGGGAGAGAGTTCATAGCCGAGGGGCCACCACAGAGAAGGCCCTGTCTCTTGTTCCCACCAACCGCGCTTGCGAAGGTGGCGGGACAGAGAGTAGGGCCTTTCCAGAAGATCTTAACTTCCTTGATGGTTTGTAGGGGAGAACATGTTTGGACAGGTAAACTGGGCCAGAACCATATAGGCATTTATAGGTTAAAACCAGCACTTTGAATAGTGCTTGGAAGCTAATCGGCAGCCAGCAGAGCTGGTGTAACAAGGGTGTTGTGCGCTCCCTCTACCCCGCTCCCGTTAATAGCCTGGCTGCCCAGCGTTGGCTGCCAGCTTCCAGGCAATCTTCAGAGGCAACCCCACGTAGAGCGCATTGCAGTAGTCTATTCTGGATATAACCAGAGTGTGGACTACCGTGGCCAAGTCAGACTTCCCAAGGCACAGGCGCAGCTGGCGCACAAGCCTGTGCAAAAGCTTCTCTGGCCACCGCTGAGCGATGAGTCCAGGATCACTCCCAGGCTGCAAACCTGTGCCTTCAGGGTGAGTGTAACCCCGTCAAGCACAGGCTGTAACCCTATACCTTGTTCGGCCTTACGACTGACCAGGAGTACCTCTGTCTTGTCTGGATTTAGTTTCAATTTGTTCGCCCTCATCCAGTCCGTGCTTTTTGTGCTTTGAAATATCATTAAGATTATTGAAAGGAAAAAGATACTTCAGTGCATCTAAATGCTTTGGGGGGGGGTATCATTTGAAATTAAAATACTTCTTAATATACAAATTAATTTATGAGATTACAATACTTCAGGATAAGACTATTTTTCAGACATTTTGGTTCTGCTAGTGCACATTGTACTTGCCACCTGTCCTTTTTTTCATGCCTGTGGTCTCCTACCTCAGGTCTCCAGGCTTATTGTATTAAAGTTAAGGTCTGCAAAGGTGTTCTGTCTATTTTTGATTGAATGAGAATAAAGCTGTCAGCGTCATTGGGAATCTTTATAAAACCAGATATATTTACAGTTCATTTAAGTCAACATGTGTAAGCTTACCTGGAAAAACTTGCAAGTGAGTGACACTGTCAAGAAGTTTTCAATTTGGAGATGGTGTTAAGGGGAACATCATGGCAAGGACAGTCTGTATTGCTGTCCTTGCCCCACAGGCTTCACATGGCTTTGTTTATGACTGTTCACCATAATGGCGATATGAAATCATGAGTTTTACAATTGTTCTGTCACTGATTACCTGGGAAACAACAGCAGAGCAAAGATTGAGGGAAACATCTGTGGACACATGTTTATCCAATGAATGTACCCTAGTGCTTGGAAGCTGGGATTTGAAATGGTCTTTAAACTAATGAGGTCATAATTTCAACTACAATTATTTATTTTTGTCTTTTGCAGAGAGACAATCATAAACTCTCAAATGAGCGACGGGCGGTGACTGATGGTCAGAATCCTTTGCCCATTTACTTGGCTGTTAGTCTCAAACAGGATTACAGTGCGCAGGATTATAGAGGTAATATTGTGATGGTAAATTACCTTACACCTGTACCTGTACTTAACTCTATATTAACACATGCTGAATTTCCACTTGGAATCATTGAATAATAGAGCTGGAAGAGACCACGTGAGGCATCTAGTCCAACCCCCTGCCATGCAGCAGGAAAAGCACAGTCATAAAATGAATCAGTTCAATTTGTCTTTTTTGCACCTTAGATGGGAACAACTACACCTGCTTAAAGGGGCTTTTTAAAAACTATATGGGGGCACAGTTATTACCCTGTTTCCCCTAAAATAGGACATAACCATAAAATAAGCCATAGCAGGATTTCTAAGCATTTGCGCACTATAAGCCATACCCTGAAAATAAGACATAGTGATAGGCGTGGCTATGCAGCGTACAAGGTTGGCTCCCCCGCCAGGTCTTGGTCGTTCTTTGCTTGCTGCAAGCTGAGGTATAGAGGGCATAGAAAGTGAAAGTGAAAGTCTTAGTGAAGTAAGGAGCAGGATGCTCTGCTTTAGGTATTGTGTGTCCTCAGGGGGAAGAAGTAAAGCTGTGGCTGCCATGTTACTCAACACTGTGGGTCTCTCCCCCCCAGCACCAACCAGCAACAGTCTGCGGGACTGTCTTTCACCCCAAACACCAGTAAAGCTGCCGCTCCCAGCACTAACCAGCAACAGTCTGTAGGTCTCTCTCACTTCACACAAACACCAGGGGATAGAGGAAAAGCTTAGGCAAGCAATCTGCTACTGAGCTTAGTAAAATGCAGATTGATGTACCATATTTAATAACAATAAGATACCCCCTGAAAATAAGCCATAGTGTGTCTTCTTGAGGAAAAATAAATTTTCGGAGAAGCACGGTATCTCTTTTTCCCGTATAATTTTTTATTGTTTTCTTAAGGTGATGATACAGCGAAAGTGGGGGAAAACATATAAGAATATAGTAAAGTAGGAAAGAAGAGAAGAGAAAATATATATTCATATATATGTATATGTATATATATAGAGAGTTGCCCATCTGTGGTGGAGCAAAAAAAAGAGTAAAAATAAAAATGAAAATGGAAGTGAGAAGCACGGTATCTCGATGTTTAACTCCTGACAGATTTGCTTTGTATTTTGGGGGAAAGGCTGCAGTTTTAAAAATCATTGTATAGTTCTTTTTATTTTTAAAAGACCAAGCAGTAGTTAACTTTTTCTCAACAAGATCAATGACTGTTCAATAGGACCAGCAGATCTTATGATTTTCAATTATGAGATCTGACGTCAACCAAGGAGATTTCTGCTAGATCTTCAGAACATTTTCTCTCTCTTTATCTCATGCTTTTCTTGAATATTCTGTGAAAAGTATGATAGTTCTCTGGAACAAAATCTGAGAGGCTAAGGAGGAGATGCCATTGCCTCACATACCATTCCACTGACAGAAGTTTCATGGGTGGGAGGGGTTAACTGCATATTATTACCTAGTGTTTGGGAATAATAATTCTGGAACAGTTCAGAGCCTGAAACCATTCAAGAATAAAAACTGTTTGACTTTCTAATGCAATTTATATTTAGGAGATGTGTCTGAGTAAAAGCTGTAAATTCATTTTTACAGTGTTTTAATGAATATGAGTCCTCTAGTGACTGTGCAATTTTGATCAAGATGAGTATGCTTTTGCTGGAATGAGGGATGCTTAAAAAGGCTTCTGGGAATGCCTCACACGAACCCTTCCTGTTTAGCTCTTCTGACTAACTTATTAGAACAGCAGTTCTGTTCTCCCTCTCCTCCTTCACCACCATTCTCTCTTCCTTTCTTCGTTTGCTCAGAGCAAATGAATAAACTGTATGACTTGAGTAGTCTTAGTATTAAGCCATTTTCACAGATTCTGCATCCATGGATTCCACATGATTTCAAATATTTTTTTAAAATCCCAAAAGCAAACATTTATTTTGCAGTTTTATACAGGAGACATCATTTTACTATACCCCTCTATATAATGGAACCTGATTATCTGTGGATTATATCTCCATTTTGTTGTGCACACAGAATGGGTGGAATTCACTCCTTATGAAGTGGGAAGCTTCAAATATGGGGCATATATTAGTGTAGAAGATTTCGGCAGTGATTTCTTCATGGGACGAGTGATGAAGAGGCTCCCAGAACAGCGGATCTGCTTCATGCAAGGTAAAGTTGTGTAATGAGGAAAACACATTACTCATTACTTCAACTGATATTATGTAACAGAAATCAGTTGACCTATGATTAAGTAGTGCCTGCTTGGAGATCTCTAATCTCAAAGATTTATTTTTTCAAGAGTGGTTGAAGAGATGGTTGATGTTGTAATGATATGTGACACACATTGCAAAGTTCTTGTACACAACAATGTATTTGAGTACATTGCTTACTGTCAATATGTAAGCCGCTTCAGAATTAATTTAGCATACTTAGGCTGCTATCTTGTGGGGAGGTCTAGGTGGTCAACACGAAGAAGACAATATTTATTTATATTTATTTATTACTGTATTTATATCCTGTCCTTCTCACCCCGAAGGGGACTCAGAGCGGCTCACAAAAAAGGCTCAATTAGATGCTGTGTGCACATACATAGAATAAAACAAAACATATACATTAAATATATTGCTTTTATGTCTAGACTTTTAGAGTGGGTCTCACTATTTACAGCACTTCCATCATTCCTAGCAGATAAACTCAGTTGAGCATTGGTTGGAAAACATGGATCATCCATTTAATAGCAATGCAGAAATAAAAAGACTGCACAGAAGTTGTAAATAACAAAGTTGTGACCTTTTCTTTGCCAACAAAAATTGTGTTATCTATTCTGCTCTCTTCCTCCCTCTGGGGAGTCATATCTCATCACTAAGGTCGCAAGAAGAAAAACTACCAGGATGTGTGAAACGGAGAGCAGAAACAAAGGACAGGATCAAAGACACAGAAAAAAGACTTCAGTTAGTAAGATAAGGGCAGTGATGAAACTGATTTTTGTGTATTTTAAAACCAATTCCAATTTGCAGGCATGTGGAGCAGTATATTTTCCTTGGATTTCATGTTTTTCTGGCACTTGGCGCTTAGCTCAGAAGATTTCTGGCACAAATGGACAAGAGACAGAATAGAAGAAATTGGTAATGTGACTTCCTTTAACCTTGCCTTTCTTAGTTAATAGTGTGGCTGTGTCAAAATTATTTCAACTGCTTTGATATGTAGCATAAGATATCTAATAACTTTAATCTCTTGCTTTAATTTTTGAGATTAGTTTTTAAAAAATAATAGGGCATATTTGGAATATTTTGAAAAAAAAAACTACAAGAAAGGAGATCCCATCTGAACATTAGGAAGAACTTCCTGACTGTGGGAGCTGTTCAGCAGTGGAACTCTCTGCCCCAGAGTGTGGTGGAGGCTCCTTCTTTGGAGGCTTTTAAACAGAGGCCGGATGCAATTTTCCTGTTTCTTGGCAGGGGGTTGGACTGGATGGCCTATGAGGTCTATTTCAACTCTATGATTCTATATGGGTCAGTTATATTTTTATGGAAGCATACCACCACATGACATTATTTACAAGGGCATTGGTGTGAGCAGCAGCCATTCTACCACCTAGCTCCCCCTTAATTTTAAAAGTAAAAAGCCCACCCAGTGGTTGGACTATCTTATAAGTTTTACTAGCTGATTTCCCCCCCAGCTCAACAAATACCCCCCTAGCCTTTCAGCTTTTAGGAACACTTTTGTTTCCTCCAGTAATTATTTGGGTTTGGCATTGACTTGCCTATGTCCCAGGAACAATCTTCTTGAAAAAGTATTCACTTCCTTTGACTTTTCCACATTTTTCTATGTAACAACTTTAAATCAAATATCTTAACCTGGGATTGTTACCACTTGTTCTACACAAAAATACTAAACACAGTGAAAGTGCAAAATATTATTGTGACACTAAAGTTAAGCAAACAAAACCAGACTAGCACTTGTTGGTTGCATAACTATTCAATCTTCTGGGTAAATCTGTAACTTTGCATAATTGGGTCCTACCATTTTTTTCTTTTGTTAAAATTGTTCCAGCTTTCTCAATTTGGATGGGGACTGCTGACAAGCTGCTATTTTCAGTTGATTTAGCAAAGTTTTGTGCCTTTTCAATTATTTTCTTCATTTCAGGGTTGCAAAAATTATATGCAGTTTTAAAAATAAACCTTTTTCTTCTCTTCCTCCTCCTCCACCACCTCCTTTTTCTTTCTTTCTTTCTTTCTTTCTTTCTTTCTTTCTTTCTTTCTTTCTTTCTTTCTTTCTTTCCAATAACATAAACCTCCAACATCTTGCCCTAAAATACTCTAATGTTTTGCTGTTCTTGCTGCTGACAATTTAAAAACAATAGTTTTCTTGCAGTCCTGCAGAAATGAAACATTTAGGCATTCCTCTCAGGATGTGTTAAAGAATAGTTTGTTTTATTTTAATGCTTTATATAATAAAGTACAAAGAGGAAGAGAAATGACAAATCACTTGAGACTAGGGATGGCAATCATATTTGAAAATATTTTTAAGAAGATAAAAATGTGTCCCCCCAGCATTGGAAAACACAATATACAAAATGAAAGGGAGAAACTGGGGATAAATATTTGTTCAAGGAATGGTGCAAATAACACGGTTTATCACTAAAACTTTCCTTCTCTTATGCATTTGATGGTTGCAATGGTACCTATAACAACACTCATCAAGAAACTTAATAATTTTTACTTTTTTCAGATGATTCTCTTCCATCTACAAATCCACACTGTTTAGAAACTCGCCTAGTTACACCACCTGGCCAGCTTTCTTCTGCTCTCCGAGATGTCTTAACAGGACGACCAACAATGGCAGAGTATCCCAACTTCATTAAGGGCTTCCACTTTAATGATGACTATTTGGAGAACAAGCAATTTTCTACATGGAAAGGTACAGTATTAAGTCTACATTTGTAGGGATAGACTCAGGTTTTGAAGCATTTTTTAGACATTACTCGACAAAACCAGAGTCTTGATGAAGAAGCTGGTATACCCTGCTGGAACAATGAGTGATCTAATTCTGTGTTAACCGAACTAGGATTTAACTGAGTGGTGGTAACAGTCCCATTAAAATATCATGTCCACTTATATTTGGCAATTAGCTTAATAAAATATATTTTGTAACTAAAAGGAGACCAAAACTGAGATACAGCTAGTGCAAAGCTATGTCAAAATTACTGTGGTGAGGTTTGGGTTGCTTTGTATCTGCATTTGCTGCATCTCTTTGTGTGGATGTCCTAAAACAGCTGTGGAGGTAACATTTCTGCTTTTAGCTCTACCTCCTATAAGAAGCATATTGGTAGGTTACATACCTGTGACCATCTTTCTTCAAGTGGAGCTCTGTGAATGCACACTTATGAAGTCTGCGCGCCAAAGCAGACTTCCAACGGAAACTTTCCCAGTTTGAAAGGTTTTGGCGGTAGCCCCGCCCAGCAGGCCCAGAGGGCATATAAGCCGCTCCATGCGCGCCCACCCCATTCCTCCGCCACGTGTACCGTGTTTCCCCGAAAGTAAGACAGCGTCTTACTTTCTTTCCCCCCCGAAAAGTCCCCCTACGTCTTACTTTCGGGGTACGTCTTATATAAACTAAGACGTACCCCCTCGCCACGCCCACGCCGCCACCGCTGCCGCCGTCACGCTGCCGCCGCCGCAACCGGCCCCATCGGCCGTGGCACACCTCCGCGGCGCAGCTTTTCCTTGTACGAAAGAAGGGAGGGGGAAGAGCCAGAGGCGTGGCGAAGCGGCGCCGCGTCACTCTGATGCGGCTCTGCTTCGCCACGCCTCTGGCTCTCTTCCCCCTCCCTTCCTTGGACGAAAGAAGGGAGGGGAAGAGCCAGCGGCGTGGCGAAGCGGCAGCACGTCACTCTGACGCGGCGCTGCTTCGCCACGCCTCTGGTTTTCTTCCCCTCTCTTCCTTGGACGAAAGAAGGGAGGGGAAGAGCCAGGGGGCGTGGCGGCGGCGCCGCGTCACTCTGATGTGGCGCTGCTTCGCCACGCCTCTGGCTCTCTTCCCCCTCCATTCCGTGGACGAAAGAAGGGAGGGGGAAGAGCCAGCGGCGTGGCGAAGCGGCAGCACGTGACTCTGACGCGGCGCTGCTTCGCCACGCCTCTGGCTTTCTTCCCCCTTTCTTCCTTGGACGAAAGAAGGGAGGGGGAAGAGCCAGGGGTGTGGCGAAGCGGCGCCGCGTCACTCTGACGCGGCGCTGCTTGCCACCCCTCTGGCTCTCTTCCCCTTCCCTTCCTTGGACGAAAGAAGGGAGGGGGAAGAACCAGGGGCGTGGCGGCGGCGCCGCGTCACTCTGATGCGGCGCTGGCCCGCCACGCCTCTGGCTCTCTTCCCCCCTCTCTTCCTTGGATGAAAGAAGGGAGGGGAAGAGCCAGGGGCATGGCGAGCGGTGCCGCGTCACTCTGACGTGGCGCTGCTTCGCCACGCCTCTGGCTCTCTTCCCCTCCCTTCCTTGACGAAAGAAAGGGAGGGGAGGGAAGAGCCAGGGCCGTGGCAAGCGCGCGCTGCGTCACTCTGACGCCGGGGGCACTGCTTTGCCACGCCTCTGGCTCTTTTCCCCCCTTCCTTGATGAAAGAAGGGAGGGAAGAGCCAGGGCGTGGCGAGCGGCGCCGCGTCACTCTGATGCGGAGCTGCTTCGCCACGCCTCTGGCTCTCTTCCCCTCCCTTCCTTGACGAAAGAAGGGAGCGGGAAGAGAGCAAGGGGCATGGTGAAGCGGCGGTGCGTCAGAGCGACACTCTGACGCGGCGCCGCTTCACCACGCCCCTTGCTCTCTTCCCCCTCCCTTCCTTGGACGCCGCGTCAGAGGCCTGGCAGAAAGGTGCGCCGCGGAGGTGTGCAGCGGCCGATGGGCCGGTTGCAGCGGCGGCGGCGGCGAGGTACGGCTTACATTCGGGGTACGGCTTACATTAGCTGACCCCGCTGACACCCCCGATATGTCTTACAATCGGGGGTGTCTTACTTTCGGGGAAACACGGTAGCAATGAGGAAGGGGTGGTTTGTGAAAAGAGGGGCCGGCCGGGCGGGTTAGTGTGGATTCACATAGCTCCGCTCGAAGAAAGATGGTCACAGGTATGTAACCTACCATTTTTCTTCGTGGGCTCTGTGAATGCACACTTATGAGGAGTTAGCAAGCTAAAGTTCAGGATGGTGGGAACAAACCAACCAAAGTGTAGGAACCAAACAATTTTATTGCAACAAGCCATCATGATCCATGATCATAATAAATAAAGGATGGAAGGCAGGCTCCCAATCCCAGTAAACAAAGTGCAACCAGCACCATTCATGCCAGGCACGCAGGCCTCACATTACTTAAAGTGTACATAGGAAGTGCAAACATCATAACTTTAAACATGCCCTATCGGGCGAAGCGCACTAGTAAACATAACACAGTGACCTGAGAACCTAGGGCACGGTACGTATAGTAAACAGTGGTCACAACCCAGCCTCCCTAGGAGGGGGTGACCGGTTATTGCAACTTGACGACCTTTCAGAGCCAGGTCGTGGAGAGGAGGGCCTAGGGAACAACAGGCCCTAGAGTAACACAGTGACATGGTTCGATCGAGTGGTGTAATATGGTGTAATATGCCCTTCGATATTACACCATGAATCTCCCTAAGGTGAGGGGTGTATCCACACGATAGTGTATCCACACGATAGTGGGAGATGAATGTAGAGGGGTTGGCCCAGATGGCCGCCCTGCATATCAAGTCCAGCGGGATGCCTCTAAGGAAGGCGGTCGAGGTGGCTACTGCCCTGGTCGACCGACCCTTAACCCGCGGGGGTTGTGGTTGGTGAGCTATCTGGTAGCACAACTCAACCAGGGACGCTACCCAATTTAAGAGTCTCTGCGACGACACCGGCAAGCCCAGCTTGTCGGTGGCGTAGGAGACAAAGAGTCTGTTAGATCATCTAAACTCCTGCGACCTCGACTTGTATACCCCAAGGGCCCTCTTGGCATCTAGGGTATGGAGGGATCTCTCTTCCTCCGAGTTAGGTGAAGGGAAGAGGTCTGGCAGGACAATGTCCATGTTTAGGTGAAAGGGCGACACCACCTTCAGCAAGAAGGTGATGTCAGTCCGCAGTATGGCCCTGTCAGCCAGGAAGATCAGATAGGGCTCGTCCACCTGAAGGGCCGCCAGTTCTGACGGCCGACGGGCTGAAGCAATTGCCACCAAGAACGTCACCTTCCAAGAGAGGAGACATAGGTCGACCGATGTGAGAGGCTCGAACGGCGGCGCTGTGAGGCAAGAAAGGTTCCATCCCGGCGTCGGTGGGTGCACCGGGGGATAGAGGTTGTTGACTCCCTTCAGGAACCTCCTGACCATAGGGCACTGGAACAGTGAAGGGCCGCCTCTCTGCTGGCTGTGCCAGGTCAGCGCCGCGAGATGTGTCTTCAGCGACGACATGGAGAGGCCTCTCTCGACCAGCATGACGAGGAAGTCGAGGATTGTAGACACCGAGGGAGGAAAAGACCGGTCGGCGTGTGCCTCCTGGAACTTAGTGAAGTGGGAGAAACACGCTGAGTAAGCCCTAGAGGTGGAGGGCTTATGTGCCGCTGCCAGGATCGAGGCCACTGCCGGGATGAAGCTGGTCTCCATGCTGTAAGGTGGAGAGATGGGAGGTCGGGATGCAGGAGGAGGCCTCCTTCCCTTGTCAGCAGGTCTGGACGACACGGCAGGTGGCGATACAGGCCGTTGGCAAGGTGAAACAGGGTTGGGAACCACACCTGTCTCGGCCAGTAGGGTGCGACTAGGATGCAGTCTGCTCTGGACAGTTGAACCCTTTCGATGACCCGGAGTAGCAGCGGGAACGGAGGGAAGAGATACAGGAATACCGTCGACCAGTCGAGCAGGAGGGCATCTCCGAGGCAGCCCTGGTGAGCATCCGGGGCAAGCCTGGCACCGAAGCGAGGCAGTTGATTGTTTCCCGGCGACGCGAAGAGATCTGCGTTGGGGAATCCCTATTCCCGGAAGAGGTGATGTAGCTCCTCTGGGTGAAGCATCCACTCGTGCGAGGACCAGCGGGTCCTGCTGAGGAAATCTGCCTCTGTGTTCTCGATGCCCGGGAGATGTACTGCCCTGGGCACGACTTGATGGAGTACACACCATTCCCACAGCTTTTGGGAGAGGGCTAGTAGCTTCCTCGACCCGGTTCCGCCCTGCTTGTTGATGTAGTACATGGCCACGATGTTGTCCGTTCTGACCAGTACTACTTTGCCGGTGACGATCGGCGCGAAGGCTCGCAGGGTCTTGAAGATGGCGAGGAGCTCGAGGTAGTTGATGTGGTGGAGCTTTTCCACCGTCGACCACTGGTCGTTGATAGATAGCCCCTCTGTGTGGCCTCCCCATGCCGACAGCGAGGCGTCCAGTGTGAGGGTGACGGATGGAGGGCTTGTGTGGAACGGGACCCCAATGCACACATTGCGGCTGAGCGACCACCAGTGGAGAGAGTCTCTGACCTGTTGTGGCAGGGAGAGTCTCTTTGAGTGATGTTCCACGACCAGGTTGAAGTGGTCGAGGAACCAACGCTGCAGAGGCCGAAAGCGGAGTCTTGCCAATGGTGTCACTGCTACGGTCGATGCCATGTGTCCTAGCAGGACCTGGACCTGCTTTGCAGTGACGGTCGACCGGTTGCAAAGGTTGACTTCCCTTCGAAGCGCCTGGAATCTGACGTCTGGCAGAAAGGTGAGCTGACTGACGGAGTCGAACATCGTCTCAATGAATTTTATGCAGGTCGTCAGGACAAGCTGTGACTTCTCGTCGTTCAGATGAAGGCCCAATGAAGAGAGCAGTCATAGAGCAACGGTGATGTGCTCCTGTAGTAGATCTGGAGACTTGGCCGCCAGCAGCCAGTTGTCCAGATAGGGAAACATCCGGATTTTCTGCTTCCTCAAGTGCGCAGCCACCACCGACATGCACTTTGAGAATGTCCTGGGGGCAGTTACTAGGCCGAAGGGCAGGACGTTGAACTGGTACGTCTGTCCGGCCACCTTGAAGCAGAGGAAGCGTCGATGGGAGCGCTGAATCGAGACGTGGAAATAGGCGTCTCGTAGGTCTATGGAGGCGAAGTGATCGCCGGAGTGCAGCAGTGGGAGAATGGACGACACTGACACCATCCTGAATTTCCTCAGCAAAACGTACGCGTTTAAGTCTCTGAGGTCCAGGATGGGTCGCAGGGTACCATCGGGTTTCAGCATGGTGAAGTACCGAGAGAAGAATGCCTCTCCGTCCCGGTTCGCCAGTCGTGGCGAAGCTGCTCCCTTTTGAAGCAGAGTGTCAACCTCCCTCAGGATCACGTCCAACGGTTCCGTCTCGACGATGAACCCCGTGGGCGGGAGCTCCTCGAATTCCAAGGCATAGCCGTCTTGGACAATCCTGAGAACCCATGCATCTGAGATGATGCGTCGCCAAGCACCGATGAAGTGGGTCAGGCGGTCCCCGAATGGAGGGTCCGATGGTGGAGGTCGGCAAATGGGAGGAGGCATGGAGGCGGCAGTGAGGAGGCGGGGTCTTCCATGATGCCTTGACGACCTCCTCCAGGGGTTCGAGCATGGGAAGATGGGGCTGTGCTGCGTCTTCCACCTGGACATGGCTGAAGACTGGGCAGGCGTTGGCTCTTCGAGGGACGTATGTCTCGATCCCAAGAGCTCTGGCCATCCTCCCGACCTGATCGCCAAAGGCTCTAGCAGAGTCTGTCGAGGATAAAGACAGTTCCGGGTCACATCCATGATGTGAAGGGGTGCGATCCAATGCCACCGACAGTATGGAGCCCGACACCACAGATTTTGGGGCCTCTCCATCTTCCACCTCGTCGTCCGACGGTGTCGGTGGAGCTGCAACTTCCGGTCCAGCCGGAAGTGAGGTTGAGGGAGCCATGATTGACGCTGGAATGGCCACCGTCGAGACCGTAGCAGGGGGAGGCCTCTTGGAGGCCGAAGCCAGGGCCAGTCTACTCATCTGTCGACCCTTCTCCGGCATCTGGGAGACGAAGAGTTGTCTCACCGACGGTTGGGTGGGAGGGACTCTGACGACCGTCTGCACGGAGTCATCTGGCGAGATGTTCGGTTGTACCACCACTCTCTCCACAGCGAGGGAGGGGGTAGGCGATGAGGCTGAGGATGAGGCAAACACGGGTGTCTTCGAAGAAGCCGACGTAGATGGCGTCGTTCTTCGCCTCTTCGGAGACGGCGGTCTTGAGGTGGCGGCCTCCAAAGACTTGCCCGGAGTCACAGGTACCAGTTCCCTGGTCTGGGCTCTACGGGCCTCCTCGGTCGACCTCCGGAAGGCGATCTCCATGGCCTTGTTGGAGGGAGTCCTCGAGATGGCCAACCTCTGGGAGAGGCCACCGAGCTCACTGACCTCCGTCAGGAGGAAGGCAACTGGACGGTTTCATTAGTCACCGTGCAGGCCTTCTTCGACACCGAAGTCTTAGATGTTGTAGACTTCGGGTCCTTCTCCTTCCGTGGACGCTTCTTCCCAGCCGGGAGAGAGGTCGACACGGAGGGGGCCGGAGCAGCCACCCCGACCCCAGAGGAGGTAGATGGTGCAGCCGCCACCATCTTAGGTGGAGCAAGCGATTGCTCGAGAAGATATGCCCGAAGCCTTCGGGCTCTGGCTCTCCTGGTCTGCACGGAGAAGGCCTGGCAGTGTCGACAGGAAGGAACGATGTGCCCCTCTCCTAGACACCGGAGGCACCTGGAGTGTCCGTCGCAGTCCGGGATCTTACTACCGCACGTAAGGCATCTTTTAAAACTGGTTGTGGACATGCTACGCTCACACAACCAGTAAGGAAATTTCCGATGTTGCCCAAGTGGCGGAAAACAAAAGAATAGGGTGGGCGCGCATGGAGCGGCTTATATGCCGTCTGGGCACGCTGGGCGGGGCTACTGCCAAAACTTTTCAAACTGGGAAAGTTTCCGTTGGAAGCCTGCTTTGGTGCGCAGACTTCATAAGTGTGCATTCACAGAGCCCACGAAGAAAAATCACATTTTAATAACACACATTTCTTTAGTTGCTCTGCATTTTCTACACTTTCCAATATTGTCGGGACTAAAAAAACTTTATTTGCTAGTAAGAACGTGATATTAATTGCACTCTGAAAACTATTTCTTTTAACTTAAAAATAAACAAACAACAGATAACAGCTGCATCAATATAGTTTCATCCAGAATACATGATTCAAGTCCTGAGAAAATAAACTTATTAAACAGATACTTTTGAAATTGTTCTTTTAAAAAAAGATATCCAAGGACCACTGGGCTGACCAGATATCTCTATGGGTCAATCTACACTGTAGAATTAATGCAGTATGTGATTGCCAGCGCTCACTGCTCTGGGATCATGGGACTTAACAGTTTTACAAGATCTTTAGCCTTCTCTTCCAAAGAGTCCACATGCCTTAATAAACAACAACTCCAATGATTCCATAGTATTGAGTCATGACAGTTACAGTGGTGTCAAACTTCATTAATTCTACAATTAATGACAATAGTGTGTCATTTAAAAATGGCTTACTTTTGAATTAGGTTTAGATTAGCTGCAGGACAATTGGCAGGCTACTTCTAAATCAAGGAACAATTGTTTAGTTTTAAAAAATGATGGTCTGTCCAGTGCCTGCAAAGTTAGCATGTTGATAATGCTCTATATCAGACATGGGCAAACTTCGCCCTTCCACTTTTGGACTTCAACTCCCAGGAATCCCAGCTAGTTTACTGGCTATTAGGAATTGTGGGCGTTGAAGTCCAAAATACCTGGAGGACCGAAGTTTGCCCATGCCTGTTCTATATCCTGGATGCCTTCCACATCTAAAGGATGCACTGAGTGTTATAGACTGTGGTAGTTGGCACAAGCCCTTACCTATAAGGTGGCTAATTCATCCAAGCTCCTACTGTTTTAAACAGCAAAATAAGAAAATGAAGGCATGCTGACAAACAAGCCCTCTAAATGTATTTATCATGCACATTTTGTAACATTCTTGTTTTTCTGCAATGTTTTTTGCTCTCATTTCCCCCCTAAAAGACTACACATTAGCTTACATTACAACAATAATGTTAAAAACAATAAGCACAATAATATTACAGTGCAAGACAAAGTAGTAGAAGAAAACAATAAAAATTAAAATGAGCAAAGGTTTAAATGAGGAATTTGAAAGCAGTTAATCCATGATACCCAAAAGCATTTGATTCATGGAATGGAAGAATCAAGAGGGCACTTAGTTACTTTGGCAGAGAAGGTTGATACTGACAAAAGCTCATATTTGTTTTTCAGACACCGTTTTGGATACTCAACCTGACAAGCTAATGGAAACTGCCGCACAACCTCTATCTCTGGTGGATACTGGGTTCTTCATCAACACCAGCTACCCACCCCTTCTTAGACCAGAAAGAAAAGTGGATGTTATATTACATTTAAATTATTCCGGAGGTTTACAGACCAGGGTGAAATATTTCTTTGATTTTCTGCTTTTCTGTCTTATTGGTTTTGATGCAGCTTCCTGATTTTGGAAGATTTTGATTTTGCCCCTTTTGAATATATTAAATTGTTTAATTTATATAGGTGACATTTATCTTTCCTTGGTACAGTTATTAATGACCTTGGCACAGTTTTTTTTAGTGAATAATACTTAGGCGATCCCCCGTTGTCCGAGTAAGATTGTCCTCCAAGTGCAGTGTCCTGGCGGTGAATATGTAGTTGACTGGAGCCCTATTCTTGACCCGTATGTTCTCTCACAGTGAGGACATCGGTTTCCAGATGGAAGGCGGTCCCAGTCAGGGTTGGCTTGACACACCTTCCTCTTGGCGCGTTTCTCTCTTTTGCCCTCCATTCGTGCCTCTTCAAATTCTACAGCGCTGCTGTCACAGCTGACCTCCAGCTAGAGTGCTCAAGGGCCAGGACTTCCCAGTTCTCGGTGTCTATGCCGCTGTTTGTAAGGTTTCCTTTAAGCCCATCTTTAAATCTCTTTTCCTGCCCACCAACACTCCATTTCCTGTTTCTGAGTTTGGAGTAGAGTAGCTGCTTTGGTGATCAGGCATTCGGACAATGTGGCCGGTCCAGCAGAGGTGATGGTGGATGACCATCACTTCAATTTTATTTATTTATTTATTTACAGTATTTATATTCTGCTCTTCTCCCCCCAAAGTGGACTCATGGCGGATCACAATACACATATAAACAGCAAACATTCAATGCTGTTTTTGACATACAAGACATACATACAGATAGAGGCCATTTCAGCAGTTCTTCCACTTCAGATCCTCCTGGAGGTTGCTCAATTCGGCCACAGGGGAGCTGTCACTTTTTATACTATGACGCTGAGCCTTTTTTATTGGAGTGTTTCCTCCTTGCTTCTCCAGTATTTTTATGGTGTCATAAATTGGCCTCCCTGCTTTAAGCGGTCCCTAATTTTTCTACTCACAGCTCACAGCTGTTTTCGAACTGCTTAGGTTGACAGTGAGTTGGGCAATTTCTTTTTTTAAACAGCTTTTTTACACAGCTATTAACAATCTGGCACTGAAATCCGACTTGGGCTTCAAACTTTTGGTCGGCAGTGATTTATTGTAACTGATTAACCAGTTGTGCTACCAACCTAGCCCAATGCTGGTGGTTTTTGCTTCTTCCAGCATGCTGACATTTGTTTGCCTGTTTTCCCAAGAGATTTGCAGGATTTTTCAGAGGCAACCTGATGGAATCGTTCCAGGAGTTGCATGTGCCCTCTGTAGATAGTCCACGTTTCGCAGGCATATAAAGCTAGTGAATAATATAAAACTTCTAAATCATGCTTATATTATTTGGAGAAAAGTGTTCCTTTCCCTAGATTAGGTTTAAGCAATACAACTGATGGGTGTCATGCATTTTCTGTCAATTTTTGTGCCATCTTTGACCTCCAGAAGGGTCCTACTCAGACTCCTGCTGTTCAACTTTCCATAGATATTACATTGAAGCTGGACTAACAATGCTATATCTTAAAAGCTCACCAACTAAATATTTGTAAAAGAAGTTTGGTCATTTCTTAAGTTGTGTAGATTTTGAGCTTGTATACTGGATATTGCAAAGCTTTAAGTTGCTTTCTTGCTTACTTGACTACCCGTATGTAGTGTAAGGTTTTGAGATATTTAGTCCTCTGTATCTACAAATTCTGCATCCATGAATTGGACCAGCCATAACTTGAAAATATTTTTTAAATCCCCCCAAAAGCCGCCCCCCATTTAATACAAGGGACACCATTGTACTATACCATGGATTTTCTAGACCAGGGGTGCTCACACTTTTTCAGCATGCGAGCTACTCTTAAAGCAACCAAGTCCAAAAGATCTACCTGCCCCCGCCGCCGTGTGCTCCCATGCGCTCCCACCGCCGCACGCTCTTGCCACCGTGCGTGCTCCTGTTGCTGTTTTCCGCAGGGCATTCAGAGGGAGCGCTCCACCAGCAACGGAGGCTGCACAGCTGCTTCTGGACGAGGGAGAGGCAGGGCGCTCCCTCCAGAGGCCCCGCCTCGTGCTTCCTTCTTCCTGCAATGCCCCGCAGGCGAAAGAAGCACCGCGAGAGTGGAAGCCAGCAGCAGGAGCGCGCATGCACGCAGAGTATGCGCACGCATGGCAGGAGCGCCCCATTCAGCTGGTGAGGCAAGAAGATCACCTGGAAGAGGGCTGAAGATCTACTAGTAGCTACCTAATGAGCACCCCTGTTCTAGACCCTGGAACCAAACCTTAGAGAATACTAAAGGATCTACTGTATTTACATTGATCTTTGTATCTTTACTTCTGTCTAAATTTTCAATTTTTTTGGATGTTTTATTTATCTAGAATTTGGACCAGTTTTCAGCATATGCTTCTGAGCTGGGAATCCCGTTCCCCAAAGTTGAGATCAGTGAGGAGGACAGGAAAACCACCCTAAAGGAGTGCTATGTGTTTGAAGATAAAGAAAATGTAGATGTACCTTTAGTGCTCTTTTTCCCATTAACAAACGATACCTATAAGAAATATTCAGAACCTGGTAAGTTATGTGAATTGCATAGGTATGTGCTGATAAACTAAGGACCCTTTCTGGATTGGTTCCAGACTGTATGAAAGACTGCATTTCCTATTAGAGCGTGCCTAGGTTTTAAGAACTTTTGGGAAAGTTACGTATCTGTTGCTGCACCTTCATGGGCACATTTGCTGATGACACCGGAAAGAGCTTGTCATGATAGCAACTCAAAGACTTTGGCTTATTTTACTATTTTAAATTAGTGTTTTTATAAGTTTGTTTAGTTAATCTTTTACATTTTTTACATTTAGCTGTTTTTGTTGTGTACGTTTAAGTCATTTCTCACTTATGGAGACCCTAAAATAAACCTATCACAGGGCTTTCTTGGCAAGATTTATTTATTTATTTATTTGGAACATTTATATCCCGTCCTTCTCAACCTCTGAAGAGGGACTCAGGACGGCTACCAACAGGCACTATTCAATGCCAACACAAAATAAAACATAGCATAAAATACACTTAGTATAAATTAAAACAGTTATCAATATACAGTGCCTTAAAACGGTTTGCGAGTTCAAATTGTCATCCTAAAAACAGTCCATTGTCGTCCATTAAAACATTGTATTTTCCAGCAAATCAGTCTATTCTGCAATCGCTTGCTCCCACATCAAGAATTTGAGTTTCTTCCAGAAGGTTAAGAGGGAGGGGGCGGATCTGATCTCATTAGGGAGAAGGTTCCATAGCCGAGGGGCTGCCATGGAGAAGGCCCTGTCTCTTGTCCCCACCAAACGTGACTGTGAAGGTGGTGGGACCGAAAACAGGGTCTCTCAGGACGATCTTAAAGTCCTTGATGGTTTGTAGAGGGAGATACATTCAGACATTTATTTAGAAGAGGGATGTCAAGATCCACTGGGGAGGCTCTGCTCTCGCTCCCACCAGCTTCACAAACACGGCTGGTGGGGACAAGGGACAGGGCCTTCTCAGTGGTGACCCCCTTCCTGTGGAATTCGCCCCCAGTGAAATCAGATTGGCATCTTCCCGCCTTTCTTTCAGAAGAAAACTGAAGATGTGGTTGTGGAACCAGGCTTTTGGCTAATTGGATATAACGGCACCTGAACATTGAATCAGACCATATGATTGCTGTAATGGAAAAGGCTTATGATTGTTTACCTAATGTTGTTTTAATTCTATTGTATTGTATATTTTTATCTTGTCATTATAATTATAATTTATTGTGGCATTGAATCGTTGCCAATGTTAGCCGCTCTTAGTCCCCTGTGGGGGTGAGAAGAGCGGGGTTAAAATACTGTAAATAAATAAACAAACATTAATATTTTTATTGGCATCTAACATAATGGGGCAGCAACCCAACCATAATTCTCCCAAGAGTTGGGGGCCTAACTCTTCCACTCACTGTGCATCATCTGTTGCATTATTGGCAGCCAATAAACTTTATGCCATATTATAGCAGTAATGTGCCACTGCTAAGGAGGCCTGGAACTTGTCTAGTGCCTGAACAGAACAGAGTATGAAAAAGGACTCCCACATAGATGGAACAATCAAATATGCCATGCAATTTTGCACATCCTTCACAAAACCTTGGCCAGTAGTTAATATTATTCAATGCTATGAAAACAGGAAGGGGGCAGTGTCCTTTCTCCACCCCCCCCCCCCAAATGAAACATTAAATATGTGCTTTGGAAGGCTGAAAAAGTCACCGGTGCATGTTTTTAGTTTGGAAAGGCTGCCATCAATCAGAGAGTGTGATCACCACTGCTATCATAGGCATTCTTAAAAAAAAAATTAACCCCTTATGTTGTCAGTTATGTTGTCACAACATCTAAAAATATTTAAAAAGTGGGAGTTGGTAGCTAAGGTTAATGACATTCATTTCATTGGGCCAACTATGTCTTAAATTAAAACCTTATTGGTAAAACTTGGTTGTTTTCTCTCTCAGGTGTGGAACGGAATCCAGAAAATATGAAAGAAGGGGATGTGGATGTCTCCACTATATTTTCCCCATTCACTACTCGTGAAGTGTGCTTCTCAAAATCAAATTTCAACAAATTGGTGAATCTGACTGAGTACAATGTCCTAAACAATGAAAAGAAGATTGTTGAAGCCTTGCGTGTAGCAGTGGAACGGAGAAAACATCGGAAGTCATAATCTCCTGTGCTGCATGTTTTCATCTGCAGGTGTAAATACACTTAGTATGAAAGTAGCCTCCTTAAACAGAGAGGGACTTGTGAATCAACATGTGGAAGATTCTGATGTTAATCTAATGTTAGACTAATAAATAAAAAAGCTAAACACAATTTAAAATTAGTCTTCTGGTTTAATTGTGCGATTGAGTTTGTTGATTGAAAACAATCTGGTACCCGCTGACAAGATGCATAAAAATATTTAAAAACGGTGATATTTGATTCTTCTTTGCATCCATAGTTAACAAATGTTGACCAATATTTTACACTTAACCAAGTGTGCCCAATTAAGTGACCTCTTCTGTTCCCCGCCCCCCCCGCCCCCTAGAATCAAGCAAAAACATCATTCAGCCATGTTCTGATTGCTGGTAGAATGAGCATCCTTCTCTTTATGCAGCTGATGCCTGGTAAAGTAGGTGGTAGTGATGACTTACAGTCCTGGCAAATGTGTCAAAGCATGACTATGTAGTGATTGTGAATATGGAAGCATTTTGGATGAGTAAATCTTGCTAGCCATTCCATATTCATGATCACTACTTAGTCATCATTGTGACAGTATTGCCACAGTTTTATGAAGAAAGAAGTCAATTCTGCTGACAATCTAAGCATAGGTGACACCATTTCCATCCAGTTCTGAGAACTTGAGCCAGCAATCCATTATATTTAAATAAGCAGCTGATGTAGAATCTGGCCATTTTGCATTTTAGCGTGAAATATATTGGCTTTCCATGTAGCATTCACAAGTAGCATGTGGTATGAATATGAATACTATCTGGGAAGGCACCAATCAATGTACAGTTGGCCCTCCACATTTGCAGGGCTCTTTCTGGATTTGATTACTTGCGAGTTTGCAGCTGCCACTTAATTAACTCACACTCTCCCCTTCCTTTCAATCTTCTATCTTTCCAATGATGAAAGACATATTTTAAAACCTCTTTCTAGTTAATCAGTCTGTTCAACTAGATTTTTCCTCCCAATCCTCTTTTTTTCAGTCTCTTGTCCCAGCAAAAGAGCCAGCCAGATTTTAGAGCAGGGGTGGGCACTGGGCAATTACCGGCCCTCCAGGTGTTTTGGACTTCAACTCCCAGAAATCCTAACAGCTGGTAAACTGGCTAGGATTTCTGGGAATTGAAGTCCAAAACACCTGGAGGGCCAGTAATTGCCCACCCCTGTTTTAGAGTATTTCCTAATACATTAGTTGCCCCATCCCAGGCCTCTTCCCCCCAATCACTTGTGTTTCTAACAATGCCAGTCAGGGCTCAAAGTTGACTGACTCCCTTGGAAGAGCAGGAAATTGAGAGGACATAGTTGGTATGCATGAGGAGGCTTATGATACTCCCAATTTTTCCATTTTTGCATGGGTTCTGCACCTTAACCCCTTGCAAATGTGGAGAGCTGACTGTACTGTATTCTAAGAGACAAAGGATCAAGAAAGCTGAATGTCTCTGCTGTTAAGAATCTGGAGGTTGAAAATGTGACCTCTGAGCCAAAGTTGCAAAGGTTCAATGTTCTACACACCTGTCAGGAAACGTGACAAGACCTTTATTGTCTCTTCCCACCAGGAATGTAACAGATGCAGGAAACTCAAGGCTACACCCAGATATAACTAAGTCCAGCATCACTTTGTGACTAGATCATATCACAACATTATCCACACAATTGCTTCTCTGCTCCAACTGGTATTGCAGGTGTTTGAATTGCTAAAAAAACTTGAAAAGACAATACACACATGTGATAATAAGTGAGCACACTATGACAACTATATCTCTGTTGCTCCACATACACCAAACTGAGGTATCTTTTTATATTCGTCTAAAGAAGCAGGAACACTTATGATATGGCTCCTTTGGTTTTGTTGAGTTTTGCCAGTTCTTGGCATTTTCTTTTAAGCTTTTCCCATTGTTTTGGAAGATGTTTTGTAGCCATTTCTTTGATTTGCACAAGGTGTTTTAAAACTGAGTCAGGGTTTCCTGTGATTTAAAAGGCAAATGTTTTTGCTCTATATTCTTAAAAAAATTAAAGTCACAGATTATAGTTCAAATGCATGATTTCACTATAACTCTAAACAAAATCTAAAAGAAAAAGAGAGGAAGAGGAAAACATATTGTTCTGCTGTTTTTCTGTAACCCGCTCAAGACTAGGAATAAAACATTGCTAGAAAATATAGTCTGGGACAACAAAACATTGCTTGGAGTTGCATGCGCGCGCACACACATACATAAAAACTATAGCAGCAAACATTGAAACTTACAGACACATTGCCCCATTTGGGGAAGCCTGGAAAAAGCTGTCATTTACTTCTAATCTTACAAGTTCTAGCAGGCTGGACATACTTCAGCCCTTGCTGTGCTCTTTAATAATAATCCATGCTCTCTTGCCCTCTCTGTCCTGGATTCTTAAAGGTATTGCTTACCTCATGGTGATAGTTTCAAACAGCTACAATTAGCTAATGCACCTCATTAATATTTTCCAACAACTTGCCTGGACAACAGTGTACAACATCAAGTATTATGTTTTAATGATGCTAAACAATGTGTAATCACCTTACTGGAATGGCATCGTTGTTTCCCCTTTTTTATAACTTCCTTTGGTATGTATAAGTTATTTGGGCGGGACTGGATATCATGAGAAGCACTACACCCATAAGTCCACCTGATCTGGGCTCTTGCACCCTGGAATGGTGTAGGAAGGAGGTAGGAATGTCGTAGGAGGGAGGAGAGAATAACAACTACACCATCTTGTTCAGAGATCAGAGAGTTTTGCCCTCTTTTTAATGTTTTAGATACAATTTGACCCCCGTATCTATGGAAGGTATGTTCCCCATGGAGACTTAGGTTTTTTGAAATGAACATCTGCTGGAGGTTACCATAAAGTCACCCTGGAAGACCTAGTAAAATATATCCTCAGCAAATTTGCTAAATCACTCAGGTAGACTCCATGGTAAATTTCAGTGAAATCATTATTATTTATTTATTATTTATTGGGGCTTCTTCGCCGCCGACTCCCGGGGGCTCGCGGCGGCTCACAGAGCCAGTGGCACATCGCCAATGGTTAAAACATAAGAACAGTTAAAAACAATTAAAAACAGCAAAATACAATATAACAATTAAGCAGCAGCAATATCGCAGCCCGGGGGGTATAGACGAGGCCTAATCACCAAAGGCTTGCCTGAACAAATAAGTTTTGCAGGCCCGTCTAAATGGCAGCAGATCTCTCAGGGCTCTGGCTTCAGCCGGGAGGGCATTCCATAGTGTGGGGGCTATAACGGAGAACGCCCTCCGGCGGGTCGATGTTAAATGTGCCGACTTCCATAATATCGCCTGGAAAACCTAGAAAATTCCAAGAGAGGCCATGTTTTGGCAGATGTGGATAAGTGAAATCTCAATTTCTGGTTCAGTGGGTACAGGGTGTTGTAGTGTATTTTAAACCCCATTTTTAAAATAGAAAACATATTTACTTGTTCAAGAAGAGATGTTACATTTTAAAACATGAACAGCGAAGTCAATGAAGATTCATAGATATTTCCAGATCAGACTGAATTCTTCTTCGTCATGCTGGCCACAAGAATCTGGATGTCAAGAATGAACTGAGTTCTGATCTCAGCTAGAAATTGCCTACACAACCTTAGGGAGGTATATATCTTCTCAGCACCAGTCAGTGGTAATCCTGGTAACTCAGTGCTGTGGGACCAGTCTAGTTTTCTTCTGTCTTCCGTTGATGCAAGCCACAAGTAGACTTCCAGCACACTTGTTGGAAGTTTGATGAAACAGGTTGCTTCATTTCTGTGGAAATTAAAGAGAGGTGGAGCTGTGAGTCAGATCATCAACGCCTCGGTTCAAAGACTTAATTTGCTCCATCCATTGCTACTTGTCTGTAAACTGTTTAGGAATCTGTCAGACGAGGTTTGCAATGGGGATATTTACAAGCAAACAACAGGTAAGGAGCTAGAGTTTTTTTTTTTAAAAAATTATGATTTCACCAAATAGTTGGACATTATTTCTATAATGATATTTCAGTGCAGAAATATGATCGCTCCGTTTCTAATGTTTGAAACATAGAGAACATTTCTGCTTGAGTGTTTGGTTGATATGCATAGGTTTCCTCTTGATCAATGTCTGGGATATGATAATTGTTGGATTCCAACTGCAGGCTATATGAAATAGGAACTGGAAGGCTCCTTTTATGAGGATTGCCTGAGTTTCTGGCTTAGATATCAGGACTGAAGGTCTGTTATGGGTCTACAGATGGTCTTCCAGGTTATCAGGAAGAAGGAGTATTATGTGGCTACTGTGAGGCATTCAAAGTTCACAGCAGTATTATAGGAATCATGTGTCCTATATGGCATGACCTATCTTTTTAGGGATGGAGGAATGCCACATTTGCTGATTGTATGTTCTTCCATACTGCTAAGATGTGGCTACATGTGGAGGACCTATATAGACCCTGCAGCTGGAAGCTGTTCTCCTGTCGTAAATGCAAAAGTTGCCAGTGGGAATGTCCTATGTATGTTCTAAAACCATATGCGTTTTATATTCTGCGCATGATTAAAGTGACATGACATGACATTGGGAGATTGCAAAAAAGTATGAGTGCTGTTCTGCTTGGGTTGAAAACATATGTTGAAACACACCCCAAAAGAGAGGTGTGTGGGAGCCAAAATGTCGATTTCATTAACCAAAGAAGGAAAAATAATTCTAAAACTGCATGTAACGATTATAAATAAAACAATTGAATGTTATAACTGAGGAATTGATGATGATGTTTATTTATATCACATTTTTTCTCTCAACATTAGAGACTTAGGGACATTAGAGAATAATTAGCATATTCTTCTTAGAATTGATTACTACTACTTTTTTTTATTTCTAGTTTCTTTCTTTTGATTATTATTCTTTATCTTCCTTTAAAATAATTTTCTTTTTGTAGTCACATCTTCAATACATAGTACATAAAATTTCCTAATCTCAACATACTTTAAATGTATAAAAGGTGTCATTTTCATAGTGTTTTTAGATTTATCCATAAATATTATTATCAGATCAAAGCTGTAAGCGCAACAAAGTACTTCCCAGGCCATATCTACACAGGACAAACAAAGCAAATTCCACTTGCAATTGCTGAGGGGAGTGCCCGTGATGTATGGTGTTGGATTTCAGCTGTCAATTTGCCACAAAGGGAAACAAAATCAAGTAAAGATTATTTAAATAAGGTTTTTTTCCCCTACATTTGAAATCTATGCACTTTTAAGGGGTGTTTTTCAAATGTGTTTCTTTTGAGAAAAGTGTGTCATTGTCTACATTCAATATTCATATGACTATTCTAGAGCACTGCAATCAGCCTGCAGAGTCAGGATATGCAGATTGGGTGTAGTATGCAAAACATTATAAGTTTTACTGGAGTAGATTACTCAGATATTTCTACAAATCATGCTACTTGGGAACATCTGGTTGGTCATGGACATAGAAAAAAACAGGAAAATAAACTGGGAAATTCCAGTAAAGCCTGATGTAAAGGGGAGACTGGGACTGATAAGAACATAAGAAGAGCCATGCTGAAGACTGGGCATTCTGTATCACACAGTCACAGGGATTTCACAAGGTTGTTGTGGGGTTGGATCAGTACATACGCAGCCACTAAATGCACATGAGCTGATCCAGATTATTTAGGGAAAGTCACTTAATGCAGCTGTACTTTGGGTTAAAATAACTCAGGGAAAGCCTAAATTGTGCATCATGTTTTCCCTGAGTTATGGCTGTCTGGATACCCACAGCTAGTTTCTACACAGAACCAGCTGTGAATATTCTGAGAGATATCCCACACTCCCTGATCTGGTAACACTGGATGGCGCCTACTTCTACTGGGGTCTCAGTCAGCCTCTGTATCTTGTGCCTCATGAAGGAAAATGAGAGGCTGGAAAAAGTGCTTTTTCCCTTTCCCAAAGGAGGTAAATGGCACCAAAGGAGGTAAATGGAAACCCCATCAGAATGTAGGCTCTGCTATGGCTGATGTTGCCCGCAGTTATACAGGGACAAGGAGATGGCAGTTGGATCCTTACTTAGTGGTGACAAGCTGATTTTGGCACAGCTGGGCAGCGGGGATACTCTCCTGCTGCATATCAGCTTTAATTATTGGGATGTGTAGAACTACCCAGAGTCTCAAGCTGTTTTCAAAGGCCAATGAACCAAGTTCATATTTGAAATTAGATACATCATTGGTAAGGGTTACTGCATGGGTGTAGTCCTTCAAGTATTCTTATTATTGGGGTTTTTTAAATTGTTTTAATGCGTTTTAATGTATTTTTAACTGTATTTTTAATGGGTGTAGTCTTCCAAGAATTTAATAAATAAATAAATAAATAAATAAAATTATTATTGTTATTGAACTCCATCTTCTAACAGTCATAGCCAGTAATGGAGAGGAATACTAGAAGCTTCAACCCAACCACAACTTGGAGGCTGTGTGGCTTCTACCTCAGGGTTACACCTTCTTTATCCTGTACAATAATTTAGCATTGCTAGGTAAGCTGAAAGGGTGTTGTTTTAGCCCACAAGGTGTTCATAGAAAAGTTCAGCTCTTCCAAAATCACTCTGGACAGCATCAAGAAAGATGCAGATATGGCATGGAAGCCATCGGAGATATTGAACATACATAGATATTGCAGAAGGAAGATTTGTGTACAAACCACAGTGATCATTACCACTGTACAATATGGTATTGCAAAACTTGACTACTGCTTAGGTAGTCCTGCTTTTTCCTAGTAAATAGATGAGCAGGGTAACAATACATTGAGATAGTCTCGTGGACCATACAGCCTCATGAAATAATCAGTAGACAACAAGAAAGGGGTATTGCTTTGGTGGGCTAGATAAAACAACTATAAATCACTTTTTATGAAGGTATTTCCAAGTAAGTAAAATCAATATAGTGAACTCTGTAACAGGAAATATTATGTCCTCATCACATGATGGGTTGCAAGCGTCCTAGGACGCTTGCAGCACAGCTGATTGACAAAGCCCCACGTCACCCATCACACAATGCAGGACATTTAGTCCAGAGCACGGGACGCCTCCCGTGTTCCATAAGGAATTATTGGGTATGTGCGAGGGGGGGAAACCACAACATTTACTGCACTGGGCCATAAAGGAAAAACTGCAACAGAAGTGTTTATGAAAGAAATAAAGGAATAGAGGATCTTGAAAGGATACAGGATTCACTTCTATGTACTGAAAGAGCCCCATTATTAGAAAAATTACACGGGGAGTCTCCCAGGGCTGAGTCAGAGTGCAGAATTCTGGATCAGCCTTGGGATAGTTTCACCTTCAGCCACCTGGCCACTGTAGAGGCAGGAAGGAGTTCTGAACCCGATTCTGCACTGCCATTCCATGTCCTCAGGCCATCTGAGCCCAGGGAACATAGGATGTAAAAATTGCAGCCTGTCCTGACTAAGGACCTCATAATACTTAGATCCTGAAGTCGGGTGATGGTGGTGGTGGTAGTGGTGCGGGATTTGCCAGGTACCATGGCAAATCTGTGGGGCAGCAGGGAAATTGTTGTCCCCCCCCCCCACACATCACTTGCTGCACCGCTTTCCCCATCATACAGGGGAAAGTGTAGCTGCTTGGCTTCCACCTGTTCTATCTAATGAGAACACCGGAAGCTTCCTGTGTTCTCTGGGCAGCATCCTAGGAAGCAGCCTTCCTGAAGACTATTAAGCCCACATAGATAAGCCCTCAGATTGTTATATAGCTTGTACCTCTTGTTTTGTAATTCTAGGCCATGGGGAATTATTTGTTTTGTGGTATACAAAACATTCATGAGATGTAATCACTAAAGTAAGCTAAATGTTAATTAACCTCTTGTTTTTATTCTTCTTCAGCTGCCAGAGTCTGCTTCATGCAGCCTCCTCACAGTCAAGATCATAAAAATTAAAAATCTCCGGAAGGCGGACCTTTGTGAGTATATAAACTTTTTCTATAAATGTTCTTGTGGTATAAGATGTCCAGGATAATAATGAACACAGATAAAAATATAATAGAAAGATTTGATTAAGAAATGTGCTGATTTAAATTGGGAGTATATCTTTACAGCCAAGCTCTTTACTGTCCCAGTTTAGCTTCAATGTTGCTGTATAGAATGATAATGTGACACATGATAAAACCTACATATTTCCAAGTAAATAGCACAGCACAACCCCCATATCGACAGTGGAATTATTACAGGACACTCCACTTCCCGTGGGTTTCTGAAACTTTGGATAACAGTGAAGCCTATATTTCGACTCTATCTGGGCCAAGAGCATGCCATGGAATTGTACTGGAGAACCTAAAGAGGCCTACAAGCACTTCTGAGAGGGATTTTTTTTGGAGAATATTAGTAAATTGATATTGATATTGTCCATGGATTGAGGGGGTTGTGCAAATTCCAAAATAATGGATTTATACTATGATTGACAGGTGCAATAAATTATTCAATTCTATAGAATCCAGTAGTTTTGAACTCCTGGTATTAACTATTAATTGACAAATACTATCTCCAGTACTATTTACATATACAATTTCATCAGTTTTTAAAAAATCAGACAGTAATTTGGCAAGAAAGCTCTGTTGAACGAAACCCCCCCCCCCCCCCATCTAAATAAACCGGGGATGGGTGAGAAATTTATGGGAATTATGTTTTACTTGAAGACTAGTTGGTTTGTAGAAACATTTGTACAACTTGGAGTGGCCAATGAATGATGATAGAATAGTACATGCCTGGCAATGTTGGGAATGCAGGAGACTGAGACTATATCAAAGCATTTGAAAATCAATAAACTTAGCAATGAAGGGACTTGGAACTGATGAAGCATCCTATAATTTGGGATGAAATGGCTTTGTGAATTAAACATTGGGAAAGCATTTTTCTTTCTTTGGTACAAAATGCTTTGTTTGTAGGAGTTAATGTCTACTCTCCAAATCTATAGTGAGCATGTATTGTAGGAGCATATAAAGGAGCCACAGTGATGAAATGGGTTAAACCCTCATGCTGGCTGAACTGCTGAGCTGAAGGTCCGAGGTTTGAATCCACGAGACGGGGTGAGCTCCCGCCTGTTAGCCCTAGCTTCCCATGTGGGGACATGAATTAAACCTCCCACATTCTGGGCAACATCTCTGTAGATGGCTGATTATCTCACACCAGAGGCAACTTGCAGTATATTCTCAATTCGCTTCTGACATGATAAAAAATTAATGTAGAGGCTGCAACCCAAAACAGCTATAAGCCAATGTTTGGAAAAATATGAATTAAAACTGTTTATCAACATTATATATATATATATATATATATATATCACAATAACAAAACTAAAGATATTACTAAAACATCAAAAATGATGTACAGTACAACTCTCCCCACCCCAACAGTACTTACACTGAGAATAAGCATCCATTTACCCAACGAATGGCTGTCAACATCAAATATATCTACTCCCTCCAGATACATAACTTAATTAGCTTCCCCAATAATGAAAAATTCTATTCTTCAAAGCCTTATACCACCAAATCTCCCTAATATTTTTTCAAGTAAGCCATTAGAAAATCCCAATCTTGGATCCTTAATGGGAACCCGAAATTGCAGTGCTTACGGCTCCTAAACTGGGAAAGATCCAAAACTTCTAGATTATTTAGACCATTCCTAGTGTTTTTTTAACTTTGGGAAAGCTGGATGAATTGGTTTACCCTGGTTTAAATTGCATTAGCCTGTGTGCATCATGTGGAAGCCCCAGACTAATGCATTTTCTACACTGCGTTAAATGGCAATGTATATGGGGCCCCATATTATGCAGCTTAACTGCATGGAATTTATTTATTTATGGCAGTGTTTCTCAACCAGTGTGCCAGGGCACACTAGTGTGCCATGAGCGATCATCAGGTGTGCCATGGGAAATTGGAACCTCCATGGGGGAGCTAGTGTGTTGAAGTATAAAAACCATAAGAAACCTACCTCGATAAAGGCACACAATTACAAGCACCCCCTCCCCACCCATTGTCTACTTGGTCCCTCCCTCTCCATGCATTGGGAAGGCATGCCTCCCTTTCCCCAAGTAGAGACCTCCTCTTGCCTCCTGAGGGTTCTGTGTGGGAAGTTTGGCCCAGTTCTATCATTTGTGGGGTTCAGAATGCTCTTTGATTGTAGGGGAACTATAAATCCCAGCAACTACAACTCCCAAATGTCAAGGACTATTTCCCCTGAACTCCATCTGTGTTCATATTTGGGCATATTGAGTATTCATGCCAAGTTTGGTCCTGATCTAACATTGTTTCAGTCCACAGTGCTCTCTGGATATAGGTGAACTACAACCCCAAAACCCAAGGTCAATGCCCACCAAACTCTTATAGTATTTTCTCTTGCTTATGGGAGTTCTGTGTCTTTCTGCCATTCCTGCCAGGATATCTATGTTGAGTTCATCGAAAACAGGCCCAGGTTTCACACTGAGTGTATAAATACATTTTTAAAACATATTAACTATATGTATTACTGGGTTAGAGTGTCATTTTCTGTCATTTTGGTTGGTGGTGTGCCCCAGGATTTTGCAAAAGTAAAAAGTGTGCCGCGGCTCAAAAAAGGTTGGGAAACACTGATTTATGGAACTGCATTATATGGCAGTGTAGATCCAGCCTTTGTCATAGGAATAGGTTGATTCAATTCTGTTCTTTGAAAATCTGAATTTATAAGCAAATTCTGGTTGTTTGAGTATGATCATACTTCATTGTTTGGAGACTGTTATTTCTTACATAAAACAGAGTAGTATTTATGAAAAATCTTCTTAATCTTCCTTTTTAAAACATTTGCATTTTCTGTTTTCAAAATCATTTTCTTTTCTCTATCTTTCCTAAACTTGTTGCTTCATACATCTCATTTTATTTTCAGTTTCTGAAATCATATTTCTTTTCAAGTCCCATCTTAGATTTATTTATTTTTTAAATTCTTCTTTATGAAGTTGCAATAATTGAATAGTATTGATTTGGAAAATCTAGGGTTGTCTACACTTACAAAAAATATAGACGCATCCCAATGACAGCTTGGTTGCCTACTACATGGTGCACAGTTAGCACACACACACACACACACACACACACACACACACGCCTAACTTTGCCACATTTTGGGCAAAGTCACAAATACTCGAGTTTCCAGAAAATCCTGGAGTACCTCACAGCTTTGGTGCAGTCTGGACAGCTATATCAGGTCTGATTCAGCCTGATCCACTATCCTGACTTGACCCTGGCATCATCCCCTTTGCCCTGTGCTCATCAGCACAAAGAACATTGCTACATTTTCCTTAATGCTGTTGCTCCTAGCTGCTTACAGGATCTCATTTAAGCTAATGGTGATTGTGGATGCCTTTGTTGACATCTGAACAGCAACCTTACAACCAGCAGGAAGGAGGCAGAAACTCCCCCCTCCTGCTTCCTGGTTATGCAGGTACCTCTGCAAATGCAAGAATGGGGCTGATCTGGTCCTTAATTTCATGTGTTATCTTTCAATATAGACGGAGATGCAGGTGCAGAGGCAGCCGCTTTGAGTCTCCTCATGGAGAGAACAAACAGGCTATAAATAAAAATAACAATAACATAATAATAATTTTAGTTTTTGGAAAACCTATGAGAGAGTTTCAAGCTCACCATGATCAACAGCCTTGGTTAGGTCTTGCAGACCTGCGGCAATGCATCTGGTATGCGGTTTTCCTCATTTTCTGCTTCCTTCTATCTTCCCAAACATTATTGTTGTTTTCTTATTTATTTATTTATTTATTTATTTATTTATTTATTTATTATTCCGACTTGTATACCGCCACTCCCCGAAGGCTCGGAGCGGTTTACAACATCCAAAAACACAGTGTACATACAATGCAGTTAAAATAACAAAGACACAAGTAGCTGAGTCTCGATCAATGAGTTATCTCATCTCATGATATGTCCAAATTATGGCAATCTCAGTTTAAAGTCAGGTGCGACTTGCTCTAAGACCTATTTATTTCCATTATTGGCAATCCAAATTATCTCCGAGCACTACAAAAATTTCGATTTTTTTTCTTATGAACTTTCTGCATTGTTCAGCTTTTGCAACCATAAATAGCAAACGGAAATATAGTATCATGGACAATTCTGACTTTGGTATTAAATTATATATGTTTACACTTTAACTTCTTGTCTAGTTCCATCATAGCTGCCCTTCCAAGTCCTATTCTTTGATTTTTTTTGACTGCATACCACATTTTGCATCTTGAATCAATGATGAGACAATCCAAAATGAAAACCTTACAATGCCACATTCTGGAACCTAATTGTCAACAGATTATTGGGGTATGAGCTCTTTTAAAGACAAAACATTATAATTCATGGATAAGAGACGGCACAAGCATGTTTGAAAGAATCCCAAACTTTTCAGAAGTACATAAAATCTGTAGAAAAAAATTACGAGGAAAGGGGAAATCATTGAAACATTTCACCTATGTGGATGGAATAGAGTGCCCTAGAAAACGGTAGCATTAGTTTTGTATAACTCTTATTAAAAACATACTGGAAAGTTTGATTGCCTATCTTTCTATGGCTAGATCTACACTGCCATACAATCCAGAATATCAAATCAGATAATCCACATTATCTACTTTGAACTGGATTATATGAGTTTACACTGCCATATAATCCAGTTCAAAGCAGATAATATAGATTATATATGGCAGTGTAGATCCAGCCAAAAGCTGCCATTTAATCCAGATTTTCAAAGCAGATAATCCATATTGATTTTGGTCATTTGCATGTTCTTGTTTTTATGCCACCACTGGAAACATATAAATGACAACCATGGCCGGATTACCCATAAAGCCAGACTAGGCCATGGCCTCGGGCGGCAGATTTTGGGGGCAGCATTTCCGGCCCTGAAGGAAGGGGTGAAGGAAGGAGTGGCGCCCGCCCGCGGGAGAAGGAGCCGGGGGGGAGTCCCGCCGCCCCTAGGGCGATTGACGTGGCGGGCGCCACTCCTTCCCTCAGTGAGGGGAGGAGGTGCGCTGGTGCGAGCGCGGCGGCGGGGGAAGTGGCATGAGTCTCCCTAAGGGCGGGACTTCCAGCGGCGCCTTGTGCGTCAGGCCGGCAGCGGCTACGCCCCTCCTCCCTTCAGTGAAGGGAGGGGGGCGGAACCGGCGTGACGCACAAGGCGCCGCCGGAAGTCCCGCCCCTAGGGAGACTCACGCCACTTCCCCCGCCGCCACCCCCCCGCTCGCCCGTGCCCCAAACGCGAGTGGGCGGCGGTGGGGAAAGCCGCGTGAATCACCGTAGCGGCAGGACTTCCAGCGGCGCCTTCTCCTTCTTGCCAGTTCCGCCCCCCTCCCTTCACGGAGGGACATCCAGCGGCGCCTTCTCCCTCAGTGAAGGGAGGGGGGTGGAACCGGGGAGAAGGAGAAGGCGCCGCTGAAAGTCCCGCCGCTACAGCAACTCACGCGGCTTACACCACCGCCACCCGCTCGTGTTTGGGGGAGACTCACGCCACTCCCCCGCCGCCACGCTCGCACCGGCGCACCTCCTCCCCTCACTGAGGGAAGGAGTGGCGCCGGTGTGAGCGCGGCGGCAGTGGGGGAAGCCGCGTGAGTCTCCCTAAGGGCGGGACTTCCAGCGGCGTCTTGTGCATCACGCCAGCCCCGCCCCCACAAGAGGCCCCGCTCCCGTGGGGGGTGGCGTTTAGACCGGGCAGCCTTGGGCGGCACAGGCCGCTAATCCGGCCCTGATGACAACATCAACATCTTATCTTCTGTTTATGAAATGAAGCCAGATAGTATCCTGAATGATGGTCAGATGTTGTATAAACTGAGTTTAAATTGTGTTTGTAAATGGGAAGGTTTGCTGTTGGAAAGGATGTAATTCTTCCTTGTGCTACAGGCCCAAAATGCAAGATGTGCAAAGTGAAAGAAAATAAAAACAGACTGTGGGAAGTGTTTATTGCTAACCTGATCAGCCAGCTGAATGAACATCCTATGCAAAATGCTTTGTAATTGTTCATTGACATGAAAATATATACCACACTTTAAGAGTTAGGGACAGTTTGACCTCAAACCAACATGACAAACAGGGAGCTTAATCCTCTGAGTGTATTTAATGCCACACTTCTTTTTCATCTCCCTCTGCAAAAATCGTGGCCTCAGCACTTATGCATACTCCCACGCTCATTTTATGGTCAGTAGATCAGGGAGTAATTGGTCAACATACACCTGGCGTTCTGTGGCTGTGAAGAAAAAAACTCAGCCATCACCTTTCTCAATCTTCTTTGACAAACTCTAAATATACAGTACTTAGATATCACCTGTCCTTCCCTAGCCACTACATGACCATGGGGCAAATTCTGAGGCTGCTCAATGTGGGGCTATTATGCAATGGGATATTAAATACCTTTTTGCACAACAAATTTATAAAACATATATGCTTTATTACTCCAAATTAAATTAATTTAATGGCTCCAGCATGACTCTATCCATGATGGCTGGCAAGGGGAAGCCATTTTAAATTGCTCTCATCATGCAGTCAGTAATCTTCTATGACTAGTTGTAGATCATATCACAGTAAACTTGTCTTTTTTGTAAGATTTATTGTGAAAATATCATAAACTACCGACAAAATGGTTGCAGTGTGATAATAGCTTTGGGCTGAACTGCTTGTCTTTCAACCTCATCACACATTCGGCGGCCTATGCCAGTTCCTTTTCAGTTTTGCCTGCTAGCTACCATCTTGAAGCATACATCTACTTCCAGTGGGGCTCCATGGCAAAACTGAAGAGGAACTAGTGTACACCGTGGCGACAACATGGGAGGCTTCCCGTATTGCATTAGAATCAATAAGGGGAAGCCGAGCTATGTGAGAAGTGGGGTAAAGGGTTTCTTGCTGATTCTGGTGGCAAATGTGATGAGGTCCATAGCATCTTTAATTTTTTTTTAAAATTATAAACAACTATACATAACCACAATTACCATGCCTTTTGTCCTTTTTCATCCCCTTCTCCCTCCCCCTCCCACCCCTCCCTCTTCCCTGTTGACAATGAAGTCATTTTTTCTCCGTTACATGAGCCTTCTTTCGATTCTTTCAATTTTTTTCTTCCAGCTTTCATCATCTGGTTTAACGATCTGTAACCATCTTTTAAATGGAGTCCAAATTTCTTTAATTTTCTCCTGTTTGTCTGACCATGTCGTTTTGCTTCTTATGATGTCCATAATATCTAGTTGTATTTGGTCCCACACATATTCATACCATTTTTCAAGTGTCCATTTCTTTTTTTCTTTCCAACCCCAAGCTATTACTGCATGTGCTGCTCTAAACATCATCATCATTAATTCCTGGTCTTGGTCCTTAACTCTTCTATCACCATATATTCCTATTAACAAAATTTGCATATTTATATCAAATTTTATTTTAGTATGTAATTCTACCTGGTCTAGAATTTGACTCCAGAATTTTTGTATCTCTTCACATTCCCACCATAGATGTGAATACCATGCTTCCCGACTTCCGCAATGCCAGCATTTGGGATTTAATCCCTGAATCATGTGTGCCAGTTGAATTGGTGTTCTATACCATTTCGTTATTATTTTCAGTTCTAATTCCTTGTATTTTTCTATTTTTATTTTATTTAAACCATTGATTATTTTTTCTATTTTTTCTCTTCCTAGGCCCCCTTCCTTTTCCCACTTGTTTTCCATTATTCTATATATAGATTCCTTATCTTCTATCATTCTTCCATATATTTTGTTAAGACCTTTTTTGCCTTCCAATCTCTCTTCTAATATCTTGTCTATTATATTTTCTCCCTTACTACTTATTTTCTTTTTAATTTGTCCCCAAATTCCTCTTAGTGTTAACCAATTTATCCCACCCCCTAATGTTTCCAATTGTTTCCATTCCATTAATTCCTTTTTTCATTATATAAATCTTTGATTTTACTATATCCCATATGTTTCAATTTTTAATGATACTTTCATCTTCCTCATTTCTTAAACTACCTATCGGGGCTTCCTTTGATAAATATGGCATCCATTTCTCTTTCCATTTCCCCCATATTTTAAATGCTATTTTCCTTGGACCTATTGTTCTTTTTATTTCCTCTTTTAAATTATTTGTAAAGATTCCATAAACTCCTTGACCATTATTTGCTTCGTTCTCTATCCTTATCCACTTCTCTTGGTTGTCCTCTATCAATTCCAGAATTGCTTTCAGTTGGAATGCTTCGTAGTATTCTTGTAACTTTGGTATTCCCCATCCTAATTCTTTATTTGACTTATTATTACTTATTCTTGATTTTTTCCCTCCAAATATCCACTTCCTTATTTCTCCATCCCATTTTTTGAATTTTTGTTGTGTAATCTCCAGTGGTAGAATTTGAAACAAATACAGTAATTTAGGGAGGATACACATTTTAATTGCTCTAATTCTCATTGAAATACTTAAATTCTTATCCTTCCAATTATTCATTTGTTCCTGTATCTTTTTCCATGTTATCTTATAATTATAATCCCAAATCCTCATTGGTTTATTAGTTAAATAAATTCCCAAATATTTAATTTTCTTTTTTGCAATCTGTATAACTTTCCTTCTCCGAATCTCTTCTTGGATTCCTTTCCCCAAGTTAAACCCCAACAGCTCTGATTTTGTCATATTAATCCTTAAACCTGATATTTTATAAAAAAATCTTCCAATATTACTTCTAATTCCTTCAATGTATCCAGTGGGTTTTCTGTTATTATTAAAAAATCATCTGCAAACAAATTCACTTTTACTTCCTCCTTTCCCATCCTAAATCCTGTTATTCTACCATTGTTTCTAATTCTATCTGCCAGATATTCTATAGCTATTGTATGAGGTCCATAGCATCGTGAAGAATTTGATGATGATAATATAAATTAGAACTGGTCCTACCATTCAGAATTGTCAGTTGGTCACTTCAGGCTGCAGAAGCTGAGCACTATTTCACCTCTTGCTCACCTTTACTTGCATTCCTACTGATCTCTAAATAACAGTTAGCAAAAAAGGAAGTCTTAAACCTCTAGGTTTCTGTTCAAAGTTCTCTCTCTCTGTGCATGTGCTTCTGAAATGTACATATTTGTGTCCCTTTTGACATCTCCATTGGCCCTGATGTTTATTTATTTATTTATTTCAGGATTTTACCCCGCTCTTCTCAACCCCCGAGGGGGGACTCAGAGCGGCTTACAGTAAGGTGCAATTCGATGCCCACACAGTAACAATATAAGACCCCAGAACCCTTCAACAATTAAAGTACATTAAAATACATTAAAATACAATTACCTAAACATCATGCGCATTCATTCCAGATGTTCTGAGGGCCCTTCCAGACAGGCCCAAAATGCGCAGGCTGTATTGGTTTTATCTGAGGAATTTCCCTCCTCCCACTCTCTGGAGGTGCCTTCACTGCTCTGATATATTTTGGAGGGGGAAAGGGGGGCTGAAAAGGGTCTGGAGGCCATCCTTGGTTCAACCTTTGGTTGACCTAGGATGGCTTCTTGCCACCCTACAAGGAAAAGTCCAAGGTTGTGGGAGGGTGTGGGGACAGAAATTTGGGAGAAACCTTTTAAAAACAAACAAACAAACAAACAAAACAAAGCCTCTGAGATTTTCAGCCAGTGTAGAAAAAGCCTGAATATTTGTGTACCTCTTCATCTAGCCTTAGGCCATATTTTCACTTACTAGAAAACCCTGGTTAAAGGGTTCCAGAGCCTTTCTAAGGCTGGACCTAACCATATCCCAGGACCTGATCTCAGATTATCTGGTAGTGTAGACTCAGACGGGATCTACACTGCCATATAATCCAAATGATCAAAGGAGATAATCCACATATATGAGTTTACACTACCATATAATCCAGTTCAAAGCAGACAATTGGCTTTTATATGGCAGTGTAGATCCAGCCAAAGGCTGTCATATAATTCAGATTATTGAATCAGATAATTAACATTATCTGCTTTGAACTAGATTATATGATGCCCTTTCTACACTGCCATATAATCCAGATTATCAAAGCAGGTAATCCACATTATTTGTTTTGAACTGGATTATATGAGTCTACACTGCCATATAATCCAGTCCAAAGGAGATAATTTGGATTTTATAAGGTGTTGTAGAAGGAAGCTGATATAATCCAGTCCAAAGCAGAGAATCTGGAATCAGATCCTGGGATATAAGGCAATGTAGATCTAGCATGAGGCAGTCCCGGGAGTCTTTTGGACATTCTCATAGCTGGCAAGGTCGAGGGCATATTGAGGCCACTACCACCTTGCTACCAGTGGGCAGCTTTCTCCAAGAGGATTGTTGATGACATCGCAAAGCAAAATGGGCAAATTGGTGGTTTGGATCAGCAGATTCTGCCAGTCACATCTCTGACATTGTGAGATCACATTAGTTTTCAGAAAACTCCAGCGTGAATCTTGTACTTTGCTATCATGGAGAATTGACTGAATGTAGTGGGGATGCATTGCATCTGGCCCATGCATCATGTAGACTCACCATAGCATCACTATTTTTGTGTATACAGTCAGCATAAAAAGAAGCACTGGCAAAGTTCTGATATGCCTGAGATAATCATTTGTGCCAACTAAACAGTAAGATCAGTAAGATTAGCTTTTTCCAAATTGTTGGCATATATTGTTGGCTCAACAGCAACAACAAATGTTTTAGCGCCTCATCCCAGGTGTAAGTCTGGGTGGTGGAGAAAATATAGAATTCTACCTGTCTTATCTTGATTAGTGGCATAGGATGTGATGTTTTGCTATAGTGAGCTCTGGGGGTGGATGGATGAACGGGTTTTGCACGATCCCAGCTGGCCTGATTCCTAGCGTGTTTGAAAGCCACAAGGAATTTTCTCAGCACAGATTAGTTGGGAAGATCTTTTTTTTCTTTCCTTCCACTTTTCCATGCAGAAAAGGGAAAATTATCTGCATAAATCTCATGCAAATGTGTCATTCCTACACTTAGGCTCCATATACAAATATGTGCCAAAATGCGTCTTTAAAAACTAAGGCAAACAATCTCAGGACCTGACATTAGGTCCACACACAGACCTGTCAGTCCCAGAGAATGGCCTCCCACCATCCTCACAGACTCCCTTTGTAGTGGATCAAGATGGAGGGTAGATGGGAAACATTCAGCAGAAGGTTTTTAAAAATCACTTGGCTGTTTGCTGAACCTCATATGTGCATATGCGAGCATCTGAATGTAAACACAAGCAGATATCTTATTTCTCTCTTCACCCTATTGATAATTTAACCTATGTTTAATATTGTAAAGTTTAAAAGAAAAAGTTCCACAGAGTTTTATTGGCTTTCCACTTGTGCTTCCCTTGAGCCAACTGTGGGTCAATGGCCCCATGTTTTGCCAACCCAATTAGTTGATCAGCTGTTTCAGACTATTAAAAATGCACATGTGCTGGAGCAGTCCACACAGGTGGAAGGGAAAGAAAGCATGCTTTTTGCATGACTGCAAGGAAATACAGTCATGTGAAAGTACGCATTTTTTGGGATGGTATCGGATTTTAAGCACAACTTTTTAATACATGCTTTTCAGCTGTTAAACCCGATTTAACCCACACTTTGGCTAAACATCATTTACACCCCCCCTTTTTATCCTGGTTTTTAGCCATGTGTAGGAGGGCCCCTGTGGTGAAGTCATATTTATTTGTTACAGGTTTTAAATGCGTTTGATGTTTATATATATGTACTGTATGTATATTGTAAGGGTAAAACTTAGCTAACCTTAAAGGGTTAATAGGAATATTAGCTGACAGAACCTCCAGGGAGTTTTTCGTTACCGTGGAAACAGGAGGCGGAGCCTGTAAGTGGCTCTGGAATCTTGAGATTCAAACGATGTCAGTTGGTGGTTAACTGGGAAAGCAGAAGGGTGTGTGGAGAGATTAGGGAGTCTGTTTTTAACCAGCATTAGCGAGTGTTAAAAAGACTCTGGTTCTACTCTGAGGGAGAGTAGCAGTGAAGCCTGACTCTACTCTGGGAGAGGGTAGCAGTGCAGCTGTGTTTAACTGCTAGGGTAGCAGTTTGATTTAAGGACCAGCAGAGTATAGAAGACTGCTGAGTTATTGGTTTTAGGAGTGCAGTGATATAGCATCAGACTGTATCTCCATAGTTAGTATATTGTAACCTTAAGAAAGTGCCTCTGAGTAGATATTGTAACCACCCAAGCTCTTGAACTCTGAAACCTCTATGCTTAAATCTCTGTTTGAGTAAACTTCATAGTTCTTTGAGAAAAACATCTCTTCTAGTGATTCTTTCTCCCACAAGCCTTGAGGATAACTCTCTCCTAATGGGTAGCCAAGCACAGAAAATTATATGGTGGCAGCAAGTGTAGTGGTATTGGTAGGACATGTGTATACTCTATTCCCCCATAATAAGCAGTAGTGCAGAGAATAGGAAAACCTGTCTGCTTATTATGGGGGAATAGAGTATACACATTGGATGAGTATTTGTGTACCCCCTATAAGGCCAATTCAGTGGTGTCAGAGAAATATAACATGGTGTGGGGGATATACTAAGACACATATGTCAAATTCAAGATCCACAGATGGAATCCAGCTCACCATGTCAATATATGTGGCTTGCAAGCTCCATGTGCTCTCTGCTAAGTGCTGGCTCATTCTCTGTGTTTTAAACACAGCAGGAACCTAGTTGTGAGGGGACACTTTTTAGACCAGAAATGTTGATTTTGCTGTGTGTGATGAAGTCATATACTAACCAAATTATAAGCTCAGCAGTTCTTTGTTGTTTTAAATAATAGGCAGACACCACTTAAAGTAGCCCGCTAAATATTATGAAACATTCTGAAACATTATTGGATTATAACTGTAGAACATTTTTTTTGCATAGTAACACAATCTGATTGTTATGTGACTTTATGGCTGCCAACTGCTTCACTGAAAAGCACCAAGACCCGGACTGTGAATGATTCCAAAGACCCCGTGTGGAATGAAAGCTTTCACTTCAGGATTCAGAATCAAGTTAAGGTAATATTTTCTGGTTATCCATACTCAACAGAGGTTAGCAAGAGATGCATCTACACCACTGATTCTCAAAGTGGGCGGTACCGTCCCCTAGTGGGCGGTGAGGCGATCCAAGGGGGCAGTGGGATGCTCAGGGGATTTGGGGGGGGGGTGAACCCCTTTAAGGGGCCGGTGAATGATTGGGGGTTCTGTGTGCCAAGTTTGGCTCAATTCCATTGTTGGTGGAGTTCAAAATGCTCTTTGATTGTAGGTGAACTATAAATTCCAGCAACCACAACTCCCAAATTTTCTCAAAACTCCACCAGTGTTCAAATCTGGGCATATTGAGTATTTGTGCCAAATTTCATTCAAATCCATAGTTGTTTGGGTTCATAGTGCTCTCCAAATGTAGGTGAACTACATGTCCCCTAAATCATTGCCAATTCCTCCCAAACCCCTCCAGTATTTTATGTTGGTCATGTGGGTTTTCTGTGCCAAGTTTGGTCCAGTTCTATAATTTGTGGGGTCTCAGTGGTCTGTGGAAGTCAGAGCTGAATCGATTGAAGGTACTGCAAATCCCATCCTCCGTTGTGCATACTCCCCCAAACATATTGTTTTTGTGATTAATCACTATGCTTTAATTATGTTCAATTTGTAACAATGAAAATACATCCTGCATATTAGATATTTACATTAGAATTTGTAAGAGTAGCAAAATTATGTATGAAGTAGCAACGAAAATATGGTTGGGGGTTACCACAACATGAGGCACCTTATTTAGGGGACACGGCATTAGAAAGGTTGAGAACCACTGCATTAATACATATATCTTTCTGTTTAATTGCTATTAAGTTTTTTAAAAAATAATTTCTAGGGGAGTAAATTTTTTTCTGGAAAGGGGGCCAAAAAAGTTTGGGAGCCACTGTAGAAATAATGTAGATTAATACCACTTTAGCTGTCATGGCTCAATGCTAGGGAACCTAAGATTGTTATTTGGTGACATTCTAGCACTGATGGACATAGAAGGCTAAAGCCTTCTTGTAAAATAACAACTCCCATGATTTTAAAGCATTGAGCCATGGCATTTAAAGTGGTGTCAAGTTGCATTACTTCTACAGTGTAGATGCACCCTGGATATCTTTCCAGCAGATCTGGCAATTAGTTACATTGGAAGCAGCACAGCTTTCAAATTAAAAGCCGCTATGGAAAACTGCCCCATGTTGTTGTTCTTCCCTCCTCATGTAACAACATCACACAGACTCAAAAGAGATCATGGTACCTCCTGAGAGATGACCAAAGTACCAGTTTTTTCTTAAATGTAATAAAAAAAGTTTGAAAAATTAACACACATCTGTAGATTTGGAAGGGACTACATTGCTGATGGTGACATTTGTTGTTATGTTTGCTAGTGAATTGTGCTTAACTGTCAGCTATAAAGTTGTGCAGCAAAGAGGAATCACAACCACAGTTGGCGCTTGTCCAATCAGTAATACAACCTTTGGTTTACTAGATGTTGTGGATCGTCACTACTCTAGTTTCTTACCATTAGCCATGTTGACTGAGAGTTCTGGGAACTGAAGCCCAAAACATCTGTGGACACAGCACCAAACTCACTCTTTGTAGTCTTCCTACATGCCATATTTCCAGTAATTAGAGACATGGGTTTTAAGGTCCATTTCACAATTCTCTATGAGGTTGTGCCTGGAAGAAGACCTATCCCACCCTAAACAAATTAATATCTACAACTATGTACTTATGATAGCGTGGGTAGGTGTCATAAGCCTCTCACTTCACAGTTATGATCAATGTATTTATTTCTCCACTTAAAACTCCAGGATAAAGGACATAATGGAGGAGTTATAATGACAGGCTTAATGATATGGTTGAGTGCTAGAGATGAAACCTTTTTACTTGTTGAAAGGTGTTTTAAGTTTTAGGAGATTGTTCATGACCCCTCTTGCCTTGAGCACGTTTCAATCCAAAGGGCCTGGATTAGAGTTAGTCATGATTGATGTATCACATTGTTTAACAGGATTCAACGTCAACCGATTTTATGATGGCAAAGCCTAATGCTTTTCTTTATAGAAAAAAAATCTTTATAGGCTGGTTCTAAGCTGTAGAATTAATGCACTCTGACACAATTTAATAGCCATGGCTCAATGCTGTGAAGTTATGGGATTTGTAGTTTGGTGAGGTACCAGAACCTTTATCAGAAATAACTAAACCTCTTGTAAAACTACAGCCATGGGAGTCAACGTGGTGCATCAATTGCATTAATTCCGCCATGTAGATGCACCATGTAGATGCTTGAGATAATGCTTCTGACCACCATCCAAAGTAGTCCAAAACTCATCTCACTATACTCATTCATATGATATACTTACTAGGCATGAGAAAAATGAAACGGAAATTAAAAGGATTCGTAAGAGATTCGTATGTAATGGGACTTTTGAGGTTTTACGTATCGCTGCCGCGAACCAGGAAGTAGACTTTCTTTTACAGTCCTTGAGGCCAACAATTTGCGTTATGATCGTTAGAAATTCTTAAGTATTAATTCATTAATTATTGTACTACTCACTTCTCCCTGTCTTCTCCCCCTCATTTCCTTCCCGCCTTCATTCAGCTTCTTCTTTTTCCCGCATTTCTATGGGGAACTGGAAGTGACGCTGCTGCTAGGTAGGCAATGCATTCTGGAAAGTGTAGTCCTCCAGGCTTCCCCCCCTCCTTCTCTTCCCCGTTGCTCTGCCATGCCCCATCGCAGGGGCCAGCCTCAGCCCTCCAGGTACGTGTTTTGGACTTCAACTCCCACCATTCCTCACAGCCTCAGGCCTCTTCCTTTTCCTCTCAGCCTGGGCAAACTTGGGCCCTCGCTCCCTCAGGATCGGGGCTAGAGATAGGCGAGGGGGGTGAGCGAGGGCCTCCTCCTCTCGCGCCAATGGCAGGCCGGCGAGAGAGGAGGAGAAAGGCCCCCACGCCCCTCTCTGCCTCTCTTTAGCCCCGATGCCGCATGCATGCATCGGGGCTAAAGAGAGGCAGAGAGGGGCGCGGGGGCCTTTCTCCTCCTCTCGCAGGCCTGTCATTGGCGAGAGGAGGAGAAAGGCCCCAGCGCCTCTCTGCCTCTCTCCAGCCCCGATCCATGCATCGGGGCTAAAGAGAGGCAGAGAGAGGTGCGGGGGGCCTTTCTCCTCCTCTCGCCGGCCTGTCATTGGCGAGAGGAGGAGAAAGGCCCTCGCGCCTCTCTGCCTCTCTCCAGCCCCGATCCATGCATCGGGGCTAAAGAGAGGCAGAGAGGGCGCGGGGGCCTTTCTCCTCCTCTCTCGCCGGCCTGTCATTGGCGAGAGAGAGGAGGAGAAAGGCCCCAGCGCCTCTCTCCAGCCCGATCCATGCATCGGGGCTAGAGAGAGGCAGAGAGGGGCGCGGGGGCCTTTCTCCTCCTCTCTCGCCGGCCTGTCATTGGCGAGAGAGGAGGAGAAAGGTTCCCCGCATGCCTCTCTGCCTCTCTCCAGCCCCGATCCATGCATCGGGGCTAAAGAGAGGCAGAGGGCGCGGGGCCTTTCTCCTCCTCTCTCGCCAGCCTGTCATTGGCGAGAGAGGAGGAGAAAAAAGCGCCTCTCTGCCTCTCCAGCCCTGATCCATGCATCGGGGCTAAAGAGAGGCAGAGAGGCGCGGGGCCTTTCTCCTCCTCTCTTGCCGGCCTGTCATTGGCGAGAGAGGAGGAGAAAGGCCCCCATGCGCTCTCTGCCTCTCCAGCCCCAATCCATGCATCGGGGCTAAAGAGAGGCAGAGAGGCGCGGGGGCCTTTCTCCTCCTCTCTCGCCCGGCCTGTCATTGGCGAGAGAGGAGGAGAAAAGCCCCGCGCCTCTCTGCTCTCTCAGCCCCGATCCATGCATCGGGGCTAAAAGAGGCAGAGAGAGGCGCGGGGGCCTTTCTCCTCCTCTCGCCGGCCTGTCATTGGCGAGAGAGGAGGAGGCCCCGCGCCTCCTCTCTCTCTAGCCTCGATCCATGCATCGGGGCTAGAGAGAGGCGAGGGGGTGAGCGAGGGCGCCGGCGGCGTGTGGGGGGAAGAGGGGAAGGAGGAGGCAATCAGCTGATTGCCTCCTCCTTCGCCCCTCCTCTTCCCCCGCCCTCCCCGGATCCCAGTTTGGCCCAATTCTGTCATTGGTGGAGTTCAGAATGCTCTTTGATTGAAGGTGAACTATAAATCCCAGCAACTACAACTTCCAAATGTCAAGGTCTATTTTCCCCAAACTCCATCTGCGTTCACATTTGGGCATATTGAGTATTCATGCCAAGTTTGGTCCTGATCCAGGATTGTTTGGGTTCAGAGTTATCTCCCCTAAATCACTGTCAATTCCTCCCAAACCCCTCCAGTATTTTCTGTGGGTCATGGGGGTTCTGTGTGCCAAGTTTGGTCCAGGTCTGTCATTCATGGGGTCTCAGCTGTGGAAGTCAGAGCTGAATTCGTCGAAGGTACTGCAAATCCCATCATCCGTTGTCCATCCTCCCCCAAACATATTGTTTTTGTGATTAATCCCTATGCTTTAACTTTTGTCAATTTGTAACAATGAAAATACATCCTGCATATTAGATATTTTCATTAGAATTCATAAGAGTAACAAAATTATGAAGTAGCAACGAAAATATGGATGGGGGTCACCATAACATGAGGAACCACTGCATTAATACATATCTCTCTCTCGGCATTACTTCACGAGCGAAGATTCAGGAAGGACTCATCCCACGCTTTTTACAAGCGCTGATGACTAAAGAGGCCAATCTGAGATAGGCAAGTTCGGTTGCAGAAAGCACAGCAGAAAGTCTATATTTTATACATATATCTTTCTGTTTAATTGCTATTAGGGAAATAAAATGTGAACAAAGGAAGGAAGGAGACAAAGGAAGAAGTAGAGAAGGGGGGAGGGAAGGAAGGAAAGAGAAAAGAAGGGATGGGGAACCAAAGAGCAAAGGAAGGAATGAAAGAAGAGGGTAGAGAAGGAAGAAAGGAGGAAAGGGGAAATAATAAGGGGGAGAATCGTACTTCACTTTCACAATTGTCCTGAGAGCAAGTAGCTACTACCTCTTATATTTATGTTATACATGTACAGCTCCACTTAATTGCACTGCAGAGGTGAAGGGGAATGTTCCCCCCTTGATTTTTAACTGTTTCCCTGCTTTTAGACTTTAGAAACAATTTAGAATTTTGTTAATACTTACGTTACATTTTAGAACTCTTTGCAATTTTTTTTGAAAGTCTTTAATATACTAATCAAAAAGAATCCCCCCCATTTGATTTTAGAATCGCGATTTTAGGATTCTAAACCATGCCTAATACTTACCTCTGCTCTTTGGATTTTTAAAAACAAATATTTAAAGCAAGAATGGGAATTACATGAATGTCTCCATATATTGTTGACCCAGGGCACTTCCAGACAGCATGAAAATCTGGGTTAAAAATGGGGGTTAAAAAATCCCAAGACCTTACTGCAGGTGCCCACACAGACCTGTCAGTCCTGGGATTGGGTCCCGCACCATTCTCACAGACTTCCTCTGTATTGGAACAAGATGGAAAGTGGAGAAGGGACATCTGGTGAAAGGTTTGTTGGTTTTTTTTAAAAAATCACTTGGTTACATGCTGGACTGTATAGAAATATAAGCAGATTTGCATGTGCACATATGAGGTTCAGCACATAACTGAGTGATTTTTTTAAAAAAAACTTCAGCTGGATCTCTCTCTTTCCGCATTTGTTTATTCAAGCTCTGTTTAATACTATAAAGTATAAAATAAAGAGTTCCAGAGAGTTCTAATTGCTCTCCATTTGTGCTTCCTTTAAATAAGCAGTGTGTCAATTTCACAGCCCAATCAGCTATTTTGGGCTTTTAAAAAGTGGATGTGTGCTGGAGCAGTCTCCACAGGGAAGAGAAGGAAATCACGTGTTTTTCACAAGTGCAGGAATATACAGTGATGTGAATACAGTGTTCCCTCACTACTTTGCGGTTCGCTTATTGCGGACTCGCTGTTTTGCGAATTTCAAAAAATATTAATTTAAAATATATATCATTGTATTTTTGCTGTTTTGTGGGATTTTGCCACCGCCGCTCTCCAAGCCGCTCTCCCTCTTCAGTCCCCCCTCCTTCCCTCCCTCCTTCCCTCCCTCCAGCCTTGAAGGGCCTTTCCTTCCTTTCCTTCACTTTATTTTAAATTTATGGAGACTTAAAATAGTGTATAATTACTAAAATAATGTATAATTATTAAAATAAATAGAGTATCCTTACACCCTGGTTTTTCACTTGTTACGGGAGATCCTGGAACCTAACCCCAGCAATAAGTGAGGGAACGCTGTATATGCATTTTCCAACTGGAATCAGGACATAAGCAGACCTTTTTAGTCCATTGCAGCAAAACATAGCAGATTTACTGCTAGCGTTATGTAGCCACCCTCCTTTTAATCCAGTAACTTCCACTTTTTAGGTGCTTTATAGAAGGGCCCCTAGCTTCTTCAGCATTGACTGTGGTGATGAGGGATGTTGGTATTTGTAGTAAAATAACAGTCCAGTTTTAAACTTTCCATGGAAATTTTGAAGTAGGCTACACTGTAACCCTATTATACAAAGTAGGGAGGCAATTCAGATACTGTCACGATCGCGGTCGTAGCGGGCCCCTTAATCACACACACAGAGACGTACTGAAGGCTAACTACTTTATTGAGTATAAAAACAGTTCCAAAGAGTAAATAGTCCAATAATATGCAAGTGTCCAAAAGGTGATAAGCAAGTAGTCCAAAGTAACGTAGCAAATAAGCTGGAAGCGTGGCAAGGCTCCGCAATCCAATGCGGATCAGGAAACAGGGCAAGGCTCCGCAAACCAATGCGGATCAGGAAACAGGACAAGGCTCCGCAAACCAATGCGGCTCAAGAAACAAGGCAAATGCAAGGCAAGGCTTGATGACCACTGCTGGCTTGTGGTCCCACTCCGCTTCACGCCTAGTCAGGAAAGACGTGGCCGGAGAACTGAGGATGCGTTCCCACGGACCCTATACTTAATCCGTCGGCCGAGGTCCGCGACGCTCTAGGCTCCTTCGTCTCCAATCTCTGCTCACGGACCTCGGTCGGTCTAGGACCCTCGACCAAGCCCTCCTGCTAGACTCGATGTCTCGTCTCCTATCGAAGGAGCGACCTTGCCTCTCGGCAGCTGTGTCGCTATCTTCCTGAGAACTTTCCTCCCTGGCACTTTCCCACTCGGGTTCGTCCATGTTTACATTCTCGGGCTCCTGGGAATTCCTCCCCCCGGGGTGTTCATAACTCCCTTCGCTGCTTCCCATCTCCACCTGGTGATCGGAATCTAAGCTGGGCCCAAACAACATTTCATCCCATGCCAAGCTCTCTGTGGGAGACTGCGGCCCATCCGAAGGGCCCTGTGCTTCACCCCAGTCATCTAGCTCATCCTCCGAATCCACCTCTGCTGCTGCAGGCCCTAATGCTAATGGAACCCCAGGACCTATTCCTTGCCCTCCAGGCACGAACGAGAACTGCTGTGCTACAGATACGTGCAAAAATGTTTTACTCTTTTATAAATTTACCTACTTATTCCTTGTAAATGAATCATGTGAATAAATGTTGGGTTTCATTTTTAGTTTCACTTTAATTATACACAATACTAGCTTGACGAGGATTATACAGGAGTCTGCAAGAAAAAGTTTGTAGTTGTTTGCTTAATCCTTATGTGAAACCTAATATAATAACCTATACCTTGCTCATGTCATTGGTTTTTGCTGGTAACCAAATGCTGCTCAGTAGAAACTCATAAAGTGCTATGTGTTGTGACATGGGCTCAATAAGCATATTGTTGCTTATGCATCCAGGAATATGCAATTAGAAAACAAATGAAGTAAAGTACCTGCATGCAATTTATATATGCACTCCATATTTATAAAGAGAGGGGGATCTTCACTCTTTTGTTGCTTGTGAAATTAAAAACAATTCTGGTTGCATTCAATGTTTCAGTGTGGTAACAACAAATGTCTATCTGAGTCAGTTCCAGTTCTGAAGTTTTCATCTTGTTTTTCTTTCCCTAGAACATTCTGGAGCTTAAAGTCTGTGATGAAGACAAGCACACCGCAGACGACCATCTTCTCACAGTGTTCTTTGATGTATCAAAAATCAAGCTTGGAGAAACAGTTTGTCTCAATTTTCAGCTTAACCCAAAGGTGCATAATGCAGTTAACAAGCAGACTGTAACATTGGACGGTGAAGCTGCATTTCTCAGTTTTCAGTGAAGTTTTCTTTCCAATAATGAGTAATCTTATTGTATATGGGAAGAATGTTTGCATTACATACAACACTGTTGTTTATCACATCTGACAGGTCTGTTATGAGCAACTGGGCCTTTAAGCATCCCTGATCTAAGGTCTTCATTGCACGAAACTGCTATTCCATTATAGTAGTACTGTAATTTATAGTGGATACATACTGTATTGAGCACCTTTGATATCAATTGCAATTGTACTGATTTGCCAATTTGTGGTCCTGCAATCATATTTTTATTTACCCTTATAACCCTATCTTCCTGAATTACCAATTACTTGATTTTAGAATATTTTTGCCATATCAACCTTGAAAAAAAGGCAAATATAACTATAGAATATAAAATAAACAGAAACTGGACAATTTTGTTATAAGGAGAGGGAGAGGGGAAAGGTATAGAGGAGGATGAAGATGTTGACAACAGCAACAACAACAATTTATTTATTTTTATTTATTTCCAGTATTTCTACCCCATCCCTCTCAACCCCTGAAGGGGGACTCAGAACAGCTCACATTTGGCATAATTTGATGCCACTACATATAACAAAAGCAATATAACAACAATTAAAACAATAAATAGAACATTAGTTAAAACAATTAAAACAGCCATATCACCATTCCATGCTGTTTGTTGGGGAACACCACTGTATTATATACAGTATTATTGGAAAAGTTCTTGAACATACCCAATGCTTTAAAAAGACAGCTCAGAGTGACAATTCTTATTTTTCAGAGTTGTATATCATGTGGAGAGTCTTCAAGCAAAGTGAAGGCTCTCTGCTTTAGTTTCCCCACATAAGGAGAAAGACGATGGAGAGCAATGAGGACAATATGCTTACATTACATGCTCTTAAGAGGCTATACACAAATTAATAGGAAATTATTTGTCATTGTCCCATATTGTACAATGTGTACTCCTTCCTATATTTGAAGGACATAAAGATGTTAGTGCAGTGTTTCCCAACCAGTGTGCCGGGGCACACTAGTGTGCTGTGAGCGATTATCAGGTGTGCCGTGGGAAATTAGAACCTCCAGGGGGCGGGGAGAGTCTAGTGTGTTGACGTATAAAAACCCTAAGAAACCCATCTCGATAAAGACACAAAATTACAAACACCCCCCTCCCCACCTGTTGTCTACTTGGTCTCTCCCTCTCCATGCATTGGGAAGGCCCGCCTCCCTTTCCCCAAGTAGAGACCTTCTCTTGCTTCCTGGGGGTTCTGTGTGGGAAGTTTGGCCCAGTTCTATCATTGGTGGGGTTCAGAATGCTCTTTGATTGTAGGGGAATTATAAATCCCAGCAACTACAACTCCCAAATGTCAAGGTCTATTTCCCCTGAACTCCATCTGCGTTCATATTTGGGCATATTGAGTATTCATGCCAAGTTTGGTCCTGATCCAACATTGTTTGAGTCCACAGTGCTCTCTGGATATAGGTGAACTACAACTCCAAAACTCAAGGTCAATGCCCACCAAACTCTTATAGCATTTTCTCTTGGTTATTGGAGTTCTGTGTGGGAAGTTTGTGTCTTTCTGCCATTCCTGCCAGGATATCTATGTTGAGTTCATTGAAACAGGCCCAGGTTTCACACTGAGTGTATAAATACATTTTTAAAAACATATTAACTATATGTATTACTGTGTTAGAGTGTCATTTTGTGTCATTTTGGTTGGTGGTGTGCCCCAGGATTTTGCAAATGTAAAAAGTGTGCCGCGGCTCAAAAAAGGTTGGGAAACACTGTGTTAGTGCATACGCTGGTAACCTAAAGGTTGGACTTCTGCAATGCGCTTTACCTTTGTACCAAGTTCAGAAGCTCCAGCTGGTTCAAAATATAGCACCCAGATTGATTACGGGAATATCCAGGAGTAAGCACATTACACCTATCCTAAAGTCACTCCATTGGCTGCCAATTAGTTTCTGAAAAAAATATAAGGTTTTGACCTTTAACGCCCTACATAGTTTGGTTCCAGGTTACCTACAGGATCCCTTCTCCTGTACAATCAGTCCCAAACACTGAGGTCCTCTGAGGGGCATCTGCTCCAACCAATCAGAACTTGACTGGCCACCATCACCCAGAGGATCTTTTCATTGGCTTCCCCAATACTGTGCAATACTCTGCTGAAAGAGCTCTGACTGCTAAATGGGCTGTCAGAATTTAAAAACCATCTAAACTACCCAGCCAGTTTTAAGCATGAACTTTAAACCAGTGTCTTGATCTCTGTTTTGTGTGTTTTAATATGTATTTTTTATAGAACTACATTTTAATATGTGTGTTTATAGAATTTTTCTACGTTTGTGTGTTTTGACTGTGCTGTGACCCGCTATGAGTAGAGGCGAGTAAGAAATAGAAACATCATCATCATCATCACAACATCATCCTTTTAAATAGCCATATCCTGAATAATAATACAACATAATCCTTTTTAATAGCCATATCCTGATGATGATGTTGTTGTTGATGATGATGATGACAACGACATCATCCTTTTTAATAGCTATATGCTGAAATGTCTATGGGGGTACACTACCATCTCTGTCCCTTAGGTCACATCCAGGTAGTGAGTGTGAGTCAAGAAAGCCTAGGGAGATAGATAGATAGATAGATAGATAGATAGATAGATAGATGTAGAAAGAATATGCTCGTAGTGGTTGGAATTTATAATTTTCTCTAGCTCAAATATCAATGTTCAACATGCAAATGTCAGGAGCACTGTCCAGTTGTAAGGTAGAGGCTTGAGGTGTGTCTGCCATTCTGACCCTCTATATGTGGAAACATATTCACATCATTCATGTGCAAAGAGTATTAATGTTAAAAGGAAATTATGATGTTTAATCACATTGTTGTTTCTGTTTTATCTTTTAGGGTAAAGAGGAGCTAGAAGTTGAATTCACTCTAGAGAGCAGGTAAGAGCAATTCTTGTTCAGTACACAATTGTCTGAACTTGGAAGCTAAATAGGACAAGCCTTGCTTAGTACTTGGAGACTGCCAGGTATCAGGTACCGTGGGATATACATTTGGTCCTCCATGTCCGCACTTTCCTTTCCATGTATTCAGCCATCCATGGCTTGAAAATATTTTAAAAAACAATTCTTGATTTTATAATTTTATGTATGGGGCATTTTACTACACCATTGTATTAATGGGACTTGCATATCTACGGATTTTTGGTATTAATAGGTTGTCCTGAAACCAAGCCCCAGCAGATTCCAAGGAGCAGCTGTATTTTCGAGAAAGGAACTGGCAAATCATATCTGAGTATTCCTTGCCTATGAAAACACTATGAAATTCATAGGGGCACCTTAAGTTGATAGATAAATTGAAAATGCATGGACACCCACTCAAAACATGCCAAAACACACAGCATGGACTTATTTTCTACCTTTCTTGATGCCTGGCCTGGTGTCATTGGTAGTGCACATTCATATTCAATTCATGGAGCAACAATAGTAGCAGAATATATCTCAGCCATATTGATCTGGGTTGTCATAAAGACCATGACTTGGACCTTTTGTGCTAAGCGTGCACCTGCATGCCTTCCTTAGTGCTGCTGTTCCTGAGAAAAAGATCCACTTCATAATCTGCTTTTGTGGAGTGTTGTTGTTACAGATTATGGTTATAATGGGAATGTCTGTACTTCTTTAAAGGCTGGCTCTTGGTTCTTCCTCTAGATTTTCTCCCTTCTTTATTGACTTCTATCCTTCTGTTTTCTACCATCTAGGACTTTTCTCTCATATCCTGTTTCTGTTTTCTCTGGAAAGAGACCTTAGCTCCTGGGACTGGCTCGGGAGAACATCTGGAGACTCTACCCCTCTCCCCAAAAACCCTAAACCCCTCTTTTAAAAATAAAAGTACTTACCTGCCAGGAGAAAGGGGGGGGAGGAGCTATTTTCCTCCTCCCCCTATCTTGGCGTGTAATTTCTACGTGCCAGGAGAGTTGCTGCAGCTCTTCTATGGAGGCCGCTAAGTACTTTTATTTTTCAAAAGGATTCTTTTAGGACTTTGGGGAAGGGGGTTGGGACTCCCACAGTTTTACAGGCTAATTTAGCCTGGAAAAGTGTGGGAATAGTGTCTGGACTGCAGTCCAGATACCAGAAGTAATGGGCTTATCCCGTGCCTTCCAAGAAGGCGTGACCCACTATCTAATTAATACACTATAAATTCACTATCTAATTAATTTCCCGGTGTGTAGCAAATTAATTCAGGATTGTCCAGGATGTGGTCTGGACAGCCCTCATTTTATTGCGGAAGTTTCCACACTAAAAGGGGCTGTCTAGATCTGCCCTTAGAGAGAAGAAAACAAGGCTACAAATAAAATGCCAACCCTGCAATGAAAGTGTTAACAATTTTGTTCTTATTTTTTGCCTCTTGCAGTCCTGATGTTCCAGAGAAGATTTTTACTAATGGAGTCTTAGTGGTAATAATATTTTTTGATTATTTTTTCTTCTCAGCATGGTTAGTAAAGCTAAAGACCCTAAAGTGAGACTTCTTACACTCAATCATATTTTCATGTGACTGGTTGAAACTAGAATTTGTGTTGTCTGCCTCTCAGCTCATCCACAAGTTCCCCGAAGCTATACTGAGGGAAACCTACATGGGGACAGCAAACTTGGATGCAATTTTCCTATAAATTAGTTCAATTCTTGAGAAAAGTTTTATTTTTGTAGAAAAACTTTCCAAAAACTCTAGTTCTCCCACCCAAATAAACTAAACCAAGCAATTCCTCACTACTAAGCAATGTTAGCGCTTCTGCAATTTGATCAAGGTTGCCTCCAAGTGGTAAAAATAAAGTTTGCACTCTTTCAAAATGAATATTGGAAAATCACTGTAAATGCCTTGTACAGTGTTAAGTATGACAGGCCAGATAGGAATCTCTCTCCCACTTCCCAGGGCTTTTTCCCCCACCTACCTTACACTGGCATGGAGAAGCTTAAGGATTTGGTCAGGGTAGTATCAGGATTTAATAGGATTTCTTAATTATCCAAATACTCCTCATAATAAGGAGTATTTTGATAGTTAAGAAATAAAAGAAAAGGCTTTGTTGTAGGTTTTATTTTGGCTATATGTCCATGTTCTAGAGCAGTGGTTCTCAACCTGTAGGTCCCCAAGTGTTTTGGCCTACAACTCCCAGAAATCCCAACCAGTTTATCAGCTCTTAGGATTTCTGGGAGTTGAAGGCCAAAACATCTGGGGACCCACAAGTTGAGAATCACTGTTCTAGAGGAATTCTCTCCTGACGTTTTGCCTGCAACTATGGCAAGCATCCTCAGAGATGAGGTCATTTTTGGCCATATAGCAAAAAAACCCCAAAAATCCTACAACAACGTAGTGATTCCAGCCATGAAAGCCTTCAACAATACAAAAGAAAAGGCCTTTGGACGATCGAGCTGTAAACTAGGTCCAGTTGCAATTAATTTTAGCAGTCATCGTCCTCGATTTCTACGTATCTACAGAGATGAATTCAGACATCCTAACAACATCCACACAATCCTCCCATCTTCCAATTTGGGAGGAAGTTGACAGTTGTATGACAGGTGGAAAAAGTTAATTAGTCCGGATTTCAGTGTTTACTTTTTCCTGACCCTTATCTGTGTAGGCAAGGTGCCTGAAGCAACTCACCCACACAGAGCCAAACCTGTAAATTTGCCTCCCACCATGCTGGACTTTCTTGTTCCAAATCAGGAAATGTCAGCAGGATGGGAGTTGCTGGGAAGCCATTGTGTGTGTCCACCTGCTAACAAATGAAGTTTACAACTATTTGGCAGTGCATGTAGGAGTCAGTATAATCTACAGGCTGTTGTTGTTAGTTGCAGTGATAAGGAGGCATGAGGGTGGGTCAACAAATTCAAGTGCTGCCCTAAATAGGTTAAAGAGGTCTGCCTCGAGTCCATGGAATAACTATTGAGGCTGGTCTCTTCCTGTGGAGGCCAGCAAATTGATATCTTCCACCACCACCACTGCTTGAGTCAGATGAGGGAGAAATCACATTAGTGTCAGGAACTATGTAATGTCAGGGCAGAGGGTAAAATTTGCTTCCCAACATTACTAAGTGGAATGTTCACCTGCCATTCCCCTAACAGCCAATACAAACAGACCTCCATATCCATAGACTATGTCTTCATGGATGCAGCCATCTACAGCTTGACATTTCTTTGAAAACAAAACCAAAATTCCAAAACACAAACCTTGATTTCTCTGTTTTGCTATATCAGTGCATACAATGGGATTTAAGCATCCACAGATTTTGGGGGTCTTGGAACCAAACCCAGGGGATATCAAAGACTGACTCTCAATGCATACAGTATATTCCCCCTGACATCACCTTGCTTATTTCTATACTATGTACACAGGAAACCTAGGTTAACTCTAATGTGTAAAGGGAATAATTGTCCCTTAACAAATTTAAAGGCAACCTTTTTTATTATTACTTTGTTTCTTCCAGGTCTGATTTCTAGCTCAGGAAATCATGATAGTGCAGGGTTTCTCAGTCAAGGTTTCCTGGAATTCTAGGGTTTCCACAAATTTGGCTGGGGTTCTATAAGAGAATGTGGATGGGGAAAATCAAAATTTATATTAAGCTGTAGACAGAATATTTTTATTCAGAGATTCCCCAGGACCTTAACATTATTTCAAGGATTTCTAAAGAGTGAAAGGATTGAGAAAGGCTAAAGTGAGGGTTAAGGCTTTATGAGGTCCAACTTATTTATTTTGTGCTGCTTTCATCTCAAAACATTCCGAATAGACAAAAAGTCAATTGAGATATTTAAAAAATTATCATACATTTGTCCCATATCTATCATTTATTGTGATTTGTTTTAACCTTGCAGTCTCGTGAAGTTGCCTGCTTGGAAGTTCAAGTGGACAAGGGACGAGTGAAATCAGGTAGGTTTCTTCATGAATGTTTTTATTTGAATGGTAAGTAAAAGCTGTTGACAGCCTTAGTCTCTGTCTGCTTCTCTATAGTCCACTCCCCTGCTCTGTGTTTATGGATCTGATTTACAATCACCTCTTGAGCTTTATTGTTTGGAGTTTGTGGATACTGCGATAGGGAACCCTATATAGAATTCCCTAAAGCCAACAAAGTGTGTGAGAACATGGGAGAAGGCCTTCTCAGAATTTCCTTTCTTGGAAATGTGATTGGCACCGATATGGGTTTCCTTTTCATGCCACATTAAGACAGAGATTTTGATTAATGCCTTTGGTGCTTAATTCACTTTAAATTTATATGTACAGGCAGCTTGATGTAGTGGTTTGAGTGTTGCACTACAATTCTGGAGACTAGGTCTACCATGGAAACCCACCAAGAACCCTGGGCAAGTCCCACTTGGTTTTAAAGGAAGGCCATGGAGGAAGGAATCTTGCCATAAAATTATCATGTATTATAATTTATTGGTATATCAATCTCTTTTTCCTTTTTTGTCTTTCTTCAGAAAGTAGATTCACCCTTTCTGTGGATGGGTCCTATGAAAAAGCTAAAAATCTCACACTGAGTTCCTGGTGTTGCCCCGCTTCTCCTGCTAAATTTTACTATGTTAAATACAACCAATCAGAACTGGATATTGAACTGCGAAGGAGACTGCTCTGCCCAGTATGTTGTTTCTACCCATAAAACAGAGAAAGGCACATTTGGTTGGTCTAGGGCCATTTATAGATTTTATTTTGCCCTTTTGGCACTACACGGGCCACCAAAAAGAGTTGCAAAACAAGAGTCGGGGATGGGATGGGCAAGATGGCTCCTTCTGTTTTTGAAAATAAAATCCAATTATATTTGAAGTTACTCAAATGTGTCTCCCTGCATTTGATGTAAAAAGTGAATTGTGGATTCACTTTTTAGAAAGATTATCTCACCTTCATTGTTTTGCCTTAAAAAAAGGGGGTTGGTAAGATACAGCAGGATGAGCCTGTACCCAACTCTTGAAAAACATTTTTACCACTCCACCATGGAGAGAATATGGCCCCATCTACACTTTCATATAATGCAGTTTAACTGCATTAAACAATATTATATGAGTTTGTATTGAGCATATAATGCAGTACTCAGGCAACTAGGGAACGCACAGAGAACCAGATTAAATAGATTGAAAGAACAAAGAGTCATCCTGGAGAGACATAGAAATTAAATCCTAGTCTGTGTCTCCACTAGACATTAAAACTGAGACCATTCCAGAGTAGAAATGCTCCAGATTGGCTCTGGAGATGGTCACATGCATTCTCCCAAACCGGCTGTGCCAGTAGAGTCAATTTGGTTCTGCCATTCCCAGATCACATAAACCCTGCTGGATCATCATTGCACTTTAAGCTTTGCCATTGCCATTCCCAGCCAGGTGCAGAGCTCCTGGTCACCACAACTATGAAGATGAATGGTTCCACCTTCTTTTATGTCATGTGGGTAACTCTGCTGATGTCAGCAAAGGGCATGTGTAATGACCATGAGCTCGCATGGAGTTCTTGCTGAACTAGGAGTGGCAACATGGGCACAATCCTTCCCATTTTCCCCACACTCCAAAGTGCAGGGAAAGGGGGATAATAGTGATGCCCTGTCTGGATAGTGGACTGGACTAAATTGTATCCAATCCTGAGGTCTACACTACCCTGAAATCATAGGGGTATGCCAGTATTTCAAGTGAACTGGTTTAATCTGATTAATCCATAATATTTACCAGAAGTGGATAAATGTTATGTGGATGGTCAGGAGCCAACTCAGGGTGAGTCCTGGTTTAAATGTCCACATAGCCAAATCTCACAAGATGGTTTTTGAAAAGAAAAGAAAAATCCAACATCTTTGAACAATTTCTAGGTCCGCCATCATGATGACCAGTTTAATTATAATTCTTTTTTTCTTACTTTTACTCTACAACATCTGATCAAAACTCTAATTCTTGATAGTTTATCACAAGGGCAGCTGCAGTTAGATCTGTGTATATCTCATTATTCCTCCAGAAACATGATATAGGAATATGGATTTCTTTATAAGACTTTTTCCTAGTGTTGACTTCATTTTATTCTCAGGAGCCTGATGGGAATGAGAAAGCGACACTTCACTTGGTTTCACTTCCTGTAGAAAAGAAAGTGACAATATCACCGGTGAGAACCAGCTGTTGCCTTATTTGGTGGTGGTGGTGGTGGTGGTGATGGGAAACACCTTGCACAAACACATGCTTTTAATTCATGAGATCATGCAGAGTGTACTTGTGCTATCATTTATAATAAAAAAGTAACAATTTGCCATCTTGTCATTTACTTCTAGCAATGCTTTCCAACAAGTATGGCTCACATTGCATGAAACTAAATGACATGCTTTATCACTGCCCCCTGCCCTATAGAGGTGGCGTTCAAATGCCAAATGACATTACTCTTCCAGCCCTAACTATTATCGGCTTTTGCACTTCTTCACTAGCCCCTGTCCTGAAACTATTGCACAAGTTCCTAGCCCTCTGAGTTCAGTATTTATTACTGTTCAGGCTATGGTTTGTTTTAATGATGTTATGTTGTGTTATTGTGATGTGTTTATTTTATTTTTGATTTTATTGCATCATGTTTGTCCAGGATTGTCCCCATGTAACCCCCCTGATTCCCTTCAAGAAGATAGAGGTGGGAGTATGAAAATAAAGTTATTATTATTATTATTATTTTCTATACTTTACTTGCCTCCTTTTCGATTCTACTTCTCTTGTTCTTTTCTTTTTTTCTTTAAACACTCAAATCACCGTGATACCAGAGCAGTGCCTTGGTCGGACCACCTGACCGTGAGGGTAGATATCAACATCCTCCTCACAGTAAGATCGGAGCCAAGGTCTATACTAGCCCGCCAAAAGAGCGCGATGACCCCGAGGGCATTCGCCGCGGCGCTGGAACCCCTGGAAGTCCCCGGAGGATCACTGTCAGATCTGGTCGCCAGATGGAATAGAGTGCTCTCTAGGGCCATTGACCAGATAGCCCCACGGCGCCCCTCCGCCCCAGGAAAACCTGCTCTCCATGGTTCACAACGCACCTAAAGCAGATAAAACACCGGAGGAAGCAACTCGAGAGCACCTGGCGACGAAAGCCTGGCGAGGAAACCAGAGCAGCCTACAGAGAACAGCATAGGCTATACGAACACGAGATCAAAAAGGCTAAGAGATCCTATAATGCGGCCCAGATCACAGCCGCAAAGGGCTCCCATACGGCGCAGATCTTTAAGGTAGTCCGGAGTCTCCTCACATCCCCACAGAGTGAATCCAACAACTCGGCGATAACAGCAGATGACTTCCAAAAGTACTTCATCGGAAAAATCGCGGCACTTCGACATGACTTGCCGCTGATTCCCGAGGAAGGGGACACGAGGACCCAGTACCCCACCCGGACAAATGAACACCGTCTCTCAGAATTCAGCCCACTAACAACGGAAGAGGTGAGAAGGCTGGTGACCGGGGCAAGAGCGACGACCTGCCCAACGGACCCCTGCCCATCACATCTAATTAAGTCCTGTATTGACATCATGTCGGGTGCTCTGAGGGACTTGGTGAATCTCTCCCTAGAGACAGGCGCCTTTCCGGACTCCCTGAAAGAGGCCAGAGTCAGCCCCCTCTTGAAAAAGACGAACCTTGACCCCGATGACCCAGCAAACTACCGCCCGGTTGCCAACCTACCCTTCCTGGGTAAGCTCCTAGAGCGAGCGGTAGAAAGCCAATTACGGGACTTCCTAGATCGATCCGGGGGCTTAGACCCGTCCCAGTCGGGTTTCCGCGCAGGTCACGGAGTGGAATCCGTCCTCGTAGCGATCACAGACGACATCCGCCGTCAACTGGACCGGGGAGGCTCGGCAGTCCTAGTCCTTCTGGACCTAACTGCGGCCTTTGACACCGTTGATCATGACTTGCTCCTCTACCGCCTGGCTGCCTCTGGGATCCAAGACAAGGCTTTGACCTGGCTGGAATCGTTCCTGCGAGGCCGCTCGCAGCGGGTCGAGTGGCAGGGTCAAGTCTCTAGGAAAAGCGAATTGGAGTGTGGAGTCCCCCAGGGTGCCATCCTATCTCCCACCCTCTTCAACATCTACGTCCAGCCTCTGGCCAGCATTGCCAGGAGCCATGGGTTCTCCTGCTACCAATATGCAGACGATACACAGCTGCTCCTGAAGCTTGACCCAGGGTCATCGTCGGTGCCGGACAGTTTCAGCCAAGGATTGAGAGCGGTGACGAGCTGGCTCAGAGCACATAGACTCAAAATCAACCCGGCAAAACGGAGATCCTCTGGCCTGGCCGACCCGACCCTCACCCATCACTGCCACTCTTTGAGGGCGAGTCCCTATCCCCGGCTCCGGCGGTGAAAAGCCTGGGAGTGATTCTGGACGAAAAACTAACGATGGAGGCCCAGATCCAGGCTGCAGCCAAAGGCGCCTTTTCCATCTCCGTAGGGCCCGACGGCTGGCCCCCTACTACCTACCACCTGAGGCGCTGAGAACCGTGGTACATGCCACCGTTGTCTCGCGTCTTGATTATTGCAACGCCCTATATGTGGGCCTGCCCTGTCCACAACTAAGAGGCTGAAACTCATCCACAATGCAGCGGCCAGACTCATCTCTGGGTCATCAGTGAGGGACCACATTTCCCCTATTTTAAAAGATCTCCACTGGCTGCCCCTAGAGTTCAGAGTGCTCTACAAACTTTTGGTGCTCACTTTTAAAGCACGGCACAATATTGGGCCAGCCTACCTGAGCGCCCGGCTGACGGTCCAACGCAGCGAGAGGCCAGCACGTACCATAAATGGCGATCGTATGACCATCCCTGGGGTGCGAGAGGCTCGGCTGGTGGAGACCCGGCGGAGAGCCTTCTCCGTGGCGGCCCCCATGATCTGGAACTCACTGCCACCTGCCCTCAGAGCCACTTTGACCCAAACTAGATTCCTGTCAGACCTGAAAACCTGGCTCTTCCGCCTAGCGTTTGGGGCCTGATCGGTACCTTTGAATGACTGAGCCTTTCCCCGCCGTCTGTATCTATGGTTTTAGGGTTTTTAAATGATGTAAGTCGCCCGGAGCACCGGTGGTGGAGGGCGACTCACAAATATTAAAGTATTATTATTATTATTATTATTATATATGCTATTGGATCTGTAAAATAGTTATAATAACACTGTGATGAAAATAATTTTTGAATCAGATGGTTAATGTTCAAAGATCTGAACAGAAAAGGTATCTGCTTGACAATGAAAAGATTAGAAAGAAGGGATTAAATTTTCTTCCCATAGCGGAGATTTTTACAATTTGGGAGAAGCAACTTTGTCCTTCCCAAATTTGCCTGAGATGCTGATGGTGATGGTACACAAAATAGGAAGAAATGACACCATGTTCTTCAGCACTGACAGCAATGTGTGAAATGCCATCTGAAATTGAAAATAATTATTGTTTCATGGGAATGCTAAATTAAATACATTTGATATTTATTTTTCAGAACAAAACTTTCGATTTGAATGTGAAATCGAAAGATTGGTAAGATAAACTTTCCTTTTTTTCTAGTACACTTTCACAAACCCTTGTTCTTTTTTCTCCTAGCCCTGATTCTTCTTCAAAATCACATAAAATTGTGAAGTGTGAATACAGTAAACATGGTTCTTCCACCTGTTTTTCAATAAGAATACAGAATATAATTAACTAATCTTAATCAAGAATGCTCTTTTCAGATAGATTAGCAACCTATGATTGATTTAATTTCCTATTCTCTAATCTGCACACATGTCCCCTGTTGTTGGTATTATAATTGAGATGGATGTTAGCTAGATTGCAGTCTACAAGTATAAATGATTGTACACTGTACTTTCCTTCTGGTTTTAGGACTCAAGGGATACTATTTCGAAGGCCAAAAGAAATTGATGTGCGTTTGGGATATGATCTCTGCTCAGAAGAAAATAGTTTCCTCAAGACAAGGAAAAAAGTGGTTGCTAGTACACTGAAAAATATTCTTCAATTAGGACGAAACCTGCAGGATAATGAAGTAAGAGGAACATAAGCATAAGGCAGCTGTTTTTAATATTAGTTTAGGTGTTCTGCAACTGACCCATGACAGAAAGAAGCACTTTAATTTCTGTCGTGCACTGGAGATGTTCACATTTTAGGTTTATTTATTTATTTATTTATTATTTCAACTTGCTAAACCGCCCTCCCCGAGGCTCAGGGCGGTTTCCAGGCATATAAAACATATCAAGATAAACATCAAGATAAAACATCCTAAAAACAACATCCTAAAAACACTCTAAAATACCATGAAGGTCATGGCCGATTACAAACACATCTAAAACACACTAGTCAGGTTGGCTATCTTCCCAAATTATTTATTTATTTATTTACATCATTTATATTCTGCCCTTCTCACCCTGCAGGGGACTCAGGGCGGATCACAATGCACATATACAGGCAAACATTCAATGCCATTTGACATACAACATATATAGACAGACATAGAGGCCATTTAACATTCCAGTTTCTGGCCACCAGGAAGAGCTGTCGCTTTCCTTCATTCTTTTTTGTGTTCTTCCTGGAGATTTTATGGCCTCGTAAATCAGTTAAATTTAGCCTCCCCACACAAAGTGGTACCTAAATTTCCTACCTGACAGATGCAACTGTCTTTCGAGTTGCAAAGGTCGACAACGAGCTACACAATTGGTCGAGAGCCCACCCCAACCCGGGCAGGTCTCGAACTCATGACCTTATGGTCAGTAGAGATCTTATGCAGCTGACACCCACCCAGCTGCGCCCCATTTATAATCTTATAATTATAAATATGAAACAAAATTGTACAATAAATAAATGATATTAAAATCACAATATTATGTATCCTCCCATTAACCTAATTTGGCAGGGACAGTTCTAATTAATCCTCAACCATCCCAATATTTCAGCTGCTTTTAAAATATTTTTTTTCTCCACCTCCTATTTTCTGTCTTTTTCCTCATCTTATTTCAATGGCTACAAACTGAGTTCAAAAGAATTGCTAGTTTGCATATAGTTAACTCTGGGCGAATAAACAAAAACAAACTCTGGGCACTTCCACACAATATATATAATTTGGGAGAGAGCGGGTTAAAAAAGGGGGGGGGAATCCAGATGATGTTTGCAGCAATGGCTGGACAACCCGATTCAAAAAGGTCCTCTTTTATCCCAGTTCTAGGTGAAAAAAGCGGATTTCCCCATGACTGTGTGGCTCTGCAGTCATGTAAAGTTCGCGTTTTCCCTCTTTACCCCCCTGTAGAGGCTGCATCCCACCTGTGCCACTTTTTTTTTAAAAAAGCCTGAAACAGCTGATCAGCTGTTCAGGCTGCCATGAAGACACAACCGATTTGCAGCTGGTTTCAAGAGAGGAGCAACAGAGAGCCATTAGAGGTCTCTAAAAGTGTTTATTTTAAACTTTATTATATTAAATAAGCAATTGGGGAAAGAGGGAAATTTGGGAGGATTGAAAAAAAATCCTGCTGTTATGCGCTGATGCACACATAGGAAGCTCTCAATATTTATATTAGGATATTTGCATGTGGTCATATAAGCATTGGTGCATAATTGAGTGATTAAAAATCCCAGCAGATGGCCCCCGTTCGCCCTGCTTTTTTATCCCGAGACACAGAAAGACTGTGAGGACAGTGGGAGAAGAAAGCTCAGAACCGGCAAGTCTGTGTGGGGACCTACTCTGAGGTCCCAGGTTTGTTTATCTCACATATTAATCCTGTGTTTTAGCACTGTCTGGATGCTCACTCTGTAGCAGGAAGAGCAGGAGGGCCTATCCAGTAGGCCTAGGCGAAAGCAAACTGCAGCAGCCTCTCCTTGTTTGTCTGTTCTCCCTCATTGATATTTTTGTTGACTTGATCACAGTCTGATATTGCTTGGCCATTTGTGTCCTAGGGCACATGTACATTGTAGGAGTAATAGAGTTTGACACCATTTTAACTGCCATGGCTCAGTACTATGGAATCCTGGGATGTATAGTTTGATGAGGTACCAATAGCCTTTAGCAGAGAAGGGTAAAGAACTTATAAAATACTTATATCCAATATCTATTATTTATTATTAACTTCTTCTTCTTTTTCTTCTTATTCTTCTACGTAATTTTATTTACAGTATATCCCACCTTTCTCCCCATGGGGACTCAAGTAGGCTAAGAAGTACACAATCCAATAACAATGTAAAACAAAGCAAATGCAAAAAATTAAAACACAATTAATAATTTGAGTGTGTGGATATAATATTAGAATATGATTTAAATGCAATAAATACAATAAAAATTACATTTAAAATTCTCCATCCCTCTAAAATCCTACCCACAACTTCCCCAGCAGCGCAATACCATTCTTGCCATTATCTTTGTTATGGAAATTCATATTCTGCTTTTCCTAAAAGGAACACAAGGTGGCACACATGCCTTTCCTTCTCCCATTCATGTAAAAATTGGAAATCTTTATGCATCTAATGAGCGATGCCCTTTTTGCTGGATACAGTGGTTTTTTTGTAGGCTTCTGGGGGTAATGTTCTCATTACTAACTAACTAACTAATTTTATTATTTATGAGTCGCCCTCCACAAATGTGCTCCGGGCGACTTACACAGCTAGGCATCTACAATACTAAAATTTTAAAATTTTAAAATGTTAAAATATGGGACTAGACAGGTTCCAGGTCACTGATTGTCACTTACAAGAGAAAATTACAATATTTCTCTGAAAAACAGGTACCAGTGGTCGCTGTAACAACTACAGGGACTGGAATGAGAGCTTTGGCAGCTATGTACGGCACCCTTTGGGGTCTCCAAAGAATGAAACTTTTGGACTGTGTCTCATACATCACTGGGTCATCGGGTACAACATGGTAAGGGACTGGGTTTTCATTGCTATGGTTTGTTCAGCCCCTTTTCTACACAGATACCTTACCCTTCCCTCATCTCCAAAGTGTTGATTGAAGGTCATGTTGAAGAGTTCACGGGCAGCATGCAATGATATGGGGAGCAAAGAAGGCAATATTATATAGTTTGTTTTGGCAGAACTTTACACTATGCCCTGTTGAATTGGAATCTGTGAACTATTTAAGACACAAATGAACTGTCCCATATTGAGCCCAGCAGCTTTATTGTGGTGTCTTGAAAGCTAGCATTTTTTGGGAGGGACGGGGGATGGGGATGGACTATATGTCTTTAGATGCATAGAAATGATGCACCAGGAGAGGGGAGGGTGAGGAGCAATTTTCCTCCTTGCCCCCCACCCTCTCCTAGTGCATCATTTCTATGCACTAGGAGATCCCTGGCAGCAATTTCATGGCAGCTGGGTGAGTAATTTGTAAATTTAGGCATTTTCTAGGGGGGTTGGGGAGGTGGTGGGTGCTTTCTTGGGTTTTCTGGGCTGTAGCAGTCTTGAAATCCTGAGATAGCTGTGTGGATTGGGCCCGAGGATTGCACAACATGACCCCCAGGCCCAAACCACACAGGGTCCACACTTGGAAAGACTTGGAAACAATTAATTTGATTTTACCAAAGGCGTTGTTTGAACACTTCCGGTAAAAGGCCCTATGATTCTTCTAGAAGTCTGGTTTCCCATGCAATAAAATACTAAGGCCTTTCGGGGAATTAGAAAATGATTATATTTTGTGGTTCTCAATTATATTGTTTTTTTGTCTTTTCAAAAACATTTGTTATCACTGGTTTATATACTTTAAAGCTGTGATTTCAACTATGTGTTTTAGGTAGATTGTTCACCACTCTGGGCTTTTATCAGGGACTGAACATGAATCAAAATATTAGTAAGGGTACTATGAATATAAAGGCGATGTCCCCATATACTTATATGAGCCAAAGGGTCACCAAATTATCTGAATCCATAGAATTTTCAACCAGCTGGGATCAACAATGGTACCCAGGCTCAAATTAAACAGAGGCCAGGCATATAGTAGTAATAGCAATAACAATAATAATAATTTATGTATTTGTTTATTTATAACCCACCCTCTCTCCCTGCAGAGACACAGAGTAGTTTAGAGAAATAACAAAAATGGCAAACATTCAATGCCAATGTAATATAGTAAAATAGCAGTGAATCCCTGCACTTAACCCCCCCCCCAGTCTATTCTCTATTGATCATGTCTTTTATGATGTTTTTCCCCACTTCAACCAGGTCTATGACAGATTTGTATGAAGATGCTGATTGGTCATCTAAAGATCTTGGAGAGATAATCAAGAATGCTCGGAAGCAAGCAGCCAAATCCAAAAGGAGTGCCTTTTCACTGTCTAGCATGAAGTCCTACTACAAAGAGCTATGTCAAAGGAACATAGCAGGGTATAAGACGTCCTTTATTGATCTTTGGGGACTCATGATTGAAGCTATGCTGAATGATGGGGTAATATTCTCTACTTTTCCTTCCAAGTCTTCCCAACCTGTATTATCTTTCAGCATTTTGATGCCCTTCACACTAGACAATTACAGTATTATGATTCCACTTGTAACTTTCATGGAAAGCATTGTATGGAATCCTGAGGATTTGCAGTTTACGAAGCATGCTAATAATTCTTAGCCAGAGAAGTCTAGTGCCTCACAAAACTACAAACCCCAGAATACCAATGTGGCAGTTTGATTTGAGTCCTTGAATTACAATGGGCTTATGATATCCACTATGGTTCTAGGATCCTTGGTGGATACCAAAATCTGTGGATGCTCAAATCCCATGATATACAGTGATGTAGTAACAGGGTGTCCCTTAGATAAAATGGCAAAATTAAGGTGGACTTTTTGAGTTCTGTTGTTGCTGTTGTGGAATATTTTCAAGCCATCAGTGGTTGAATCTTTGGATAAATAACCCATGGATATGGAGGGCTGACTGTATAACTGTGCAGTGTGAAAGAGTCTCTGGTATTTGCTCATGAATGCTGAGTTTGGTCCTCAGGGAAAAAAAGCAGAATGCTTTAGATCATGCATTTCCTGCTTGGTTCCTATATCACTATATAATTTATATGTGTGCTTTTCAAAATAACAGTAATCTATTCCCATGTTGACTTCAGAAGGGTTATTCTTCCAGATGATCTTGGGTAATTTCCCTCTTTCCGATCTGTTTTTTGTTCTAGCCAGCAATTTTGGAAGACTCAATGTAGTGTAGTAGTTCTGCATGTGAAACTGTGTTATATTGAGTCATTTGGCACCATCTGAACCCACTCTAGAGCCATGAATCTCCCTTTTCTGTGCCTGGTGAAGAATGGGAGGGATTACAGGAACATCTGGCCATTTCCTTGCAGCCAAATGTGAAGCAATTGGGGTCTGCTGTGGTTCTCCAGTGGACTCAGCAGCTGATATAATCATTTTGCATCTGTCTACAGGCCATGGCTGGTGTGGAGCTTCAGTAACTCCACTATAGGTCCATGGTGCAATTTGGTCACTATGGAGGGAGACAAGTTAAGCCCAGTGTAACAAGCAGTTTGTCGCTTGGATGTGAATTTCTTGGGTGGAAATGAGTACCAGGGGATTTGTTCAGTTGAAACTGCCCGGTCCAACTTTATTCCATATCAACATTTTCTTGGTATATTTCCAATTTCTTTACAGTTAATCAGATGTATTTTCCCTTCTAGAACAACAACCACAAACTCTCAGAACAACGACAGGCAGTAAAAAGAGGTCAGAATCCCCTGCCAATCTATGTGGCTCTCAACGTTAAGGAATCTGTCCCCACAAAAGATTTTAGAGGTAACATTTTTCCATTTTTCTCATATTTATAGTGTCACAATATGTCAGATTATACACGCACACACATACACACACACACACACATATACATACACATGCACACAGACAAACATATCTCAGTACTGATAGAAAGGGAATACATTCTCTTATACCCAAAAGCGCCCTAACTTTAACTTAAAAACAAGGCCAACATCTTTACTGATATTCTGTTCTGCTCTTTCACTTCAAATGTTGTTAAATGTGTCAATGTTTGTATGTCCTTGTAGAATGGGTGGAGTTTACACCCTATGAGGTAGGATTTCCAAAATATGGAGCCTTTGTTCGTGCTGAAGATTTTGGAAGCGAGTTTTTCATGGGGCACCTAATGAAGAAACTTCCAGAATCAAGGATCTGCTTTATGCAAGGTAACATTTTAAACTAGGGGGACATCCTGTCTTAATCAAAACACGTACTGTATTTGTAATGTACTTGGTAACATGTTAATGTTCTTGATATCATGTTGCTATTTTCACTGTGTATTTTGGGGTTCATTTCACTGAGATCACAAGAAGGCAAAGCAAAGGCTAAGTGGTAAGTACCATGCATAAAATATGTGTATGTTTAGCATGTGTCCCTTTATTTCACCCATCAATTTATGGCAACTCCATGAATTGCATAATGTTTCCTTAGGCCAGGAATAGGCAAAGGTGATTTTTCCAGTACTTTTCTCTGATACATAGACTACAGCACCTGGGTATTCATTGGTGTTTACATCTGAGTTCTAAAAAGGGCCGACCCTATTTATTTTCCAACGGAATCTCTTCCAACAGAATATCATGCTTGTACATTATGTTGAAAAGTGAATTCTATGGTTGGAATTATCAGGCAGGAGATCAAAATAAAATTCCCAGTATCATGATTATTTTTTGTAGGAACCACACTTGGAACTACAGTTCTGAGTGGAGATTTCACTATTCTTCCTACACTTGGAGATGTTTGGGAAATATTTAATTCAACTAAATTTTGTCTCTCCAACCTCTGCATGTGTAGATTCTGATTGCATCTAATCTTAAGTCTTTTTAGTAAGGTAATTTTAAGTAATGCAAATACACTGAAAGTGTGGAATAAAATGCTTTTAATGGATAAATATATTTTAAAAGTGAAATAGCACTCCTTTTACCAGTAAAATTTACAATTATTTTTGTTATATTGCTTCATATATAGAGAGTTGTTTTTATCTCATCACGTGGCATAGGAAAACTTTTTAATATTTTGTAGGATGTAGTTGAAATGAAATTGGAATATGGGAATTTTCCTTAAATTGACTATGCCATTGGTCCATCCAGCTCAGGGCTATCTACAACAGGATTCGGCAAAGTGAAGTTCCAAAGGCTCTTAATGTGTCCCAAATCCTCCAGGCCACTCTTTTACACTTCTGACTATAGGATCACATTTTTGATTGTAAAAATAAAAATATCTTAATTTTACTGAAAGAGGCTTCCCGGGGTTTGTGGGAAAATTGAAGACAGGGTTTTTAAACCTCTCCAAAAATGATAGCAAAACCCCTGATTCCCTCCTTCTCTTCCTTCCCCCAACCCCAAGTGATGGTAAGAAATTAGTCCCTGTACTTTTAGAATTTGGCCACCCCTAGTCTATACTAATTGATGATGGTTTTCTAGAATTTCTACATGGAGTTTCCACCAGTCTTTAGTAGTTGGTAGTTTTGTGTCAGTGAGGTAGTGGATGCACCCTGGGGTTCAGCCCAAACTTTAAATAAACCAGCAAAAGTTTATTAAGCCCTATCGCCAAAATAAGTTTAGCACCTTGGACAGCTCCTTAAAAGGCCATACTAAAACATAGGGCAGATTCACTCTGTTGGTGGAAACCAGGAATTTAATTTAAGGGCTTGGGGGAATTAACATATGGACCCCCTTTCACACGCTGTGTTTATGCCATATACATTGCACCCCCCTCTGGTAAATAGAAACAAACCCCACCAGAAGCCGATGCCATGAGGCAACATGCTTCTTTATATGAAGTAAAAAGAGGCAGACATTACCAATAGCTGACAAAACCTCTTAGCAGCTCAGCTCTTATGAGAGTGGCCCCAACCTCAATTTATGTCATAAAAGCATTTAGAAGGAAGTTGCAACCAAGAGTTTTACAGAAATTGCAGAACCTCTATACTTTTGAAGACAAAGCGAAGTAATGAAGGGAACAACTTTTTCTCTAAGGGATGTGGAGTAGTATATTTTCCAAGAATCTGTTGGATGCCTGGAATACAGCTGACAATTCAGAAGATTTCTGGACAAGATGGACCCGAGATACTATCACTGAAATTGGTAAGTTATAATATATGTACTGAATCATTGTAGTGTAACAAAATACAGAGTGGTCTGGCCTCTTATTATCTGGAAATGGCTAAATTTGAGCTTTGCAACTGAAGTGTTTTGTAGAAATAGAACTGCAGAATGCAGAAGACTACTTAAACCTTGGCGTTTGGGGATTGACTAATCTTGGGGATTGGGCCCTTTGTGATTCTTTGAACTCGTGTTTTTAATTAGATGTATTTTTAAATGATGTAAGCACCATCGGTGGAGGGCGACTCACAAGAAATAAAGTTATTATTATTATTATTATTATTATTACTAAGTCTAGGTTAGACAGTACTCTATTCTGGTCACTGGAGGGAGGGAAGATAGTTTACAAACACCATAAATAAAATAAATGCAATTACATATCTCTGTAGTTAGAGATGCAAGACCCCCGCAAAAGTGGGAAAACGGGATTTTTAAATTAAAAAAGTGAGGCACACACCTTTGGGAATCTTTAAGTTCTCTAATGTGACTCTATGGTCTGTTTAGGCAGAAATTCACCATAGAGTCACATTGAAGGACCTAGAGATTTCTAGAGAGACCATGTCAATGAAATATGTGAAAAATCAAATTTGCAAAAGTTAAACAAGCAAATGCGGAGAGCTGAATATAGCATGAATAAAAGCATCAAAATCAATTTAAAAGAAAATACAGCACCAGTCAAGATTATTCATACCATCCGCTGAAATGTTTCAGCTATTTTTAAAGTCAATGATTAACAAGCCTCTTTAGTTTACTATTCAGTACATCTAAATGAACTTTCAAATGTCACCCAGTTTATGGACAATGTTTTTTTTATCTTCTATAGATGAAGTGCCTGATTTGCCAGACAGGCCCCATGAGATACCAACACGCATGTTAACACCTGCAGGAGGCATTTCTGAATCTCTGAGGAATATTTTAACAGATCGTCCAGCAGTGTCAAAGCATCACAATTTCTTACGAGGGTTCCAAATGCATAATGAATACATGCAGAATCCACATTTTTCTAAATGGAAAGGTATAGCAATAAATTACAGGCTGGGTATTTTAGATTTCAGATCTCTCTCTCCTCCACCCCAGATGTTGGAATACCTGTATTTTTCCTGTGTTTTTCTCATTAGAGACACAGGCTGGCATTCTTTTGGGAAGTTATATCATCATAAATCATAAAATGATTCATATAAAACTGAATTGCTCCACACTTGATCTTAGTCAAACGACTGAGAATTGCCCTGTTTCACAATATTATTATTTCTCAGAAAGGGATGTGTGAAGACATAGCTATGCTGTTGCAGCTATTGTAAAAGCAGTGTCAGCAGTGTGGCTATTTCACAATGGTCACAATGTACAATGTGTCCCATTGTGCAGTATTTCCTGATGTGCAACAGACTCATGTCAATATGACCCAAAGCATAATATCCCCTAATGCACTGTCCCATTGATATGCCCTGCTGTGCATCATCACTAGCATAGTTACATATCAAGTCAGTAACTGCTAAGTACATTTGCCCCATCTGGCATAAATCTGCCCATGCAAAGCTGGTGAATATAACACTAAATGAGACATGTAGAATAATCACAGAAAGTCTTAAACATAATCTATTGATAGATTCTATAAGCTAGCTGGCATTCCTCCCTTGATGTGCAATGGGAAGTTGTTGCCAATTGCGAGAGAAATAAGGTTGAACACTGTGAAAGCCACCCACTATATAGCTATCAGCCTTCTCCCAGTAGACTTAAATCAAGGAAAAGTTTCATGAGAACCACCACTCCTATAAATGTTCCTCCAGCAACAGCAAGAATATTCCTGTGGCAGCAAAATCAGGCAATTCGAACTGGATGCCCCCCCACAAGGGTCTGCCTCTAGCGGTAAACCAAGGATGGGCAACTTGGAAGTCCTTGAATAGACTCAGAAGTGGAGTTGGCAGATCAAAAGACAACTTGGCAAAATGGTACTACCTGGAAGAATCCTACAGCTTGTGTGATTGTGGGCAGCTCAGCATCTGTTCTTGCCCACAATGCCCTGCCTCGTGCACAGAGGAAAAATTGTTTAACGCTACAGACAATACAGGTGCTGTTGCCCGTTTTTGGTCTAAAACTATCTAGCAGCTTGTGAGCCTTTTATTTTATCAGTTAATTTATTTTATCAGTATTTTATTGTGATGCCCAGGGCACAATGATTAGTGGAATTCTTTCCCTGCCTCTGGAACATTGGTGGACTGGATGGCCCACGAGGTCTCTTCCAACTCAATGATTCTATGTTTCGATATTGGAAGCAGCAACAGCTCTTTTACGCAGAGATGAAGCCAGATCGAAGTCTGGAAGAACAGAGAGCACTTTAGTGGGAAATCTGGAAGAAGCATGTTTGATCTTGTGCAATGTGCTAAGTAGAATACAGTGGTATTCCTATATCACTTGGCTTTCTGCCCCTCCAGATGATTTTCATTGTAACTGCCAACTCATTCAAAGCAGCCTATGTACAGTAATTGTTGTTTGCCAAGTACTGGCACAGATCAGCACAAAGTTGTAGATTTTGTAACAAGAACAAGAACAACACAGTAAGCATGCCATCAGTCTGTGTGCAGCCAGCTAGAGTTGATTAAATTGTAAATCTGTGGAAGGAAAAGAAACAAAGTCTGGAATAAAAATGGTCAGGCATTCAGAAGTCTGTCATAACATTGTCTCCCAGTTTCTAATCTTAACATTGTCTCTGCATATATGATTCGGAACCCCGTGGACATCCTAGATAGAAATCATACATAGGTTTAGGATAGGACTAACAAATGTCTGAGTCCATTGTCCTGTCCTACTGCAGCAGTTTCCAGAATCATTGTTTACTAGTATGGTTATCTGGTAGGCTTCTTTTGTGATAGCTCACAAATATAAGAATCGGATTTTCAGGCTATAATGTTAAAAAACCAACCAATTAAGAACAAACAAAATATTTCAGTCGAAGGGAGAAAGCTGATATTTCTGGATTTTGTGAGTCTTTTGCTACCATGTTTCCCTTTCTTGACAAAGGTTTTGTTTTATAGACACTATGCTGGATGAATCTCCCAATAAACTAACAGATCCCGTAGACCACCTGGAATTGGTAGACAGTGCTTTCTTCTTTGATACAAGTTGCCCTCCACTTCTGAGACCTGAAAGAAAAGTGGACATCATTCTCCACTTCAGTTATACTGGAGGATCGCAAAGCAAGGTTAGAAGAGTTTATGTTTAGTTTCAGTTTTGTTTGTGAAGGATAATTGAAATGGAAGCTGTATTCAAAAGTGGCACAAGCAATATTAACAATTATTAATATTATTATTATTTGTTGCCTGTATTTTTACTATCATTAGTAAACATGCACACATTGTAAATAAGGTGCACTACAAACAAAACTCACCCACGCAATCCCCCAAACAATTTAAAAATCCCCCAAACAACTTAAAATGCGACTTCCCACAATAATCAACTGAGGACACGAATACAAATAAGGTCTTCCTTCCTATCTAAATAAAACAATGACAATCACCCTAACATAAAAAAAAAACATGTCATCCTCTTAGCCAACAGCCATTTCTAGAGAACATAATGATTTGCCACATGCTTGCTCCTATCCAGTAGCATTCCTGAGATGTGGGTTAGTGGCCAATTTACCGTCATGGTGCCGAGTGGCTTCACATAGATGCTAGCAATGTGCGATTGTGTTGCCATTCCTGTGTGAGGACATACTACTGAATGAGTGGTGTAACTGTAGTAGCATGTTGTCCTCTATCCTTGATTATTTTTAAAATCACAACATTGCAATGTGTCGTTCAAAAATTAAAATGCTAGCACCAGTGTGATAAAAGGACAGTGATAATGACAGTAAGTAGCCGTGATCCCAGGAACTGATACCGGATAGTGGTTTTGTGTGGTAATGTTCTTAGTTTTGTCTTGTTGACTAAGTAGCCAATGCTTGATTCCACTGATTGTTTATAACTGTTTATGACAAAATAATAGTGGGGATTAAAATGTCCAAACCTGTTGCAAGAACATTATAGACAGGGTGCAAAAGTATGGCAAGCTGGCCGTTTAAAATAAATATTTTGGTTGGTTTTTTAAAAATTAATTAATTGTATATGTGTTTTCTTATGTCTACAGCAAGGTAAAATTAGGTCATACCATTATCACATGCTTAGAAGCCTTGCTGCTCCAAGCAATGAAAGATGCCTCACTTATCTCTTTTTCCCCTGTAGCATTCCTTATTGTATGATTAGTCAATCAAGATAAACACAAGTATAATTTGCAAATCTGATTGTTAAGGGATGTATCTTTGAAGAAATTTTATTGTGTGCAGGTTGACTATAGGGAACATGGATTCCCTTTAATGTTTTATTTGCAGAGATTTGAATTTGGTGAATTTCTAAATTTTCAGCCAGCCAAGTTTAGAAATGCTACTTCTGAATTTCAATTAGGTGAAATTTACTCTTAACTCTTGTGGTGACAAATCAGGGAGAACATAAGTAAAAGAGAACAATGAGGTGGCCCTGTATAACTTCCTGTCCTATGAATTAACATTCTACTTTGTCTCTGAATATAGTCACATCAGACTTTCAAACTAACGATACTTTACAAGAAAATCCTGGCTTGACAGTTCCTTCCTTCCAACAACTATAATTGTTTCATTTAACCCTTAGCCTCTGGAACAGGCCTCCAAATACTTCTCAGAACTAGGAATCCCATTCCCCAAAACTTTGCTGGATGATGAAGAAAAGAAAAACCTAAAGGAGTGCTATGTGTTTAAAGATGTAGACAATGCAGAAGCCCCCACAGTGATCTATTTCCCACTAGTAAATGATACCTTCCAGCGATACCTTGCGCCAGGTGAGTTGGTACAAAAGCTGAAATGAAAATGTTTTTGCATACCCTTAAATCTGGATACATTTCAGTGTCCTCTGATATTTGGATGGACGCCCTACTAATTTTTACTGGAATTAGCTACCCTGTTAGGTCAGACAGAGAGAAAGGGCACCCTCTGAATTTCATGAGACAATTTTTGCATTGTCAGTTAATTTTTGCGTTGTCAGTTAATAATCCCAGGCTCCAAGGTTTCTGCGCCCAAACCTGGAATCTACAAGTGACCTCTAATAATAGCATTAGGCATTGCTAACCATGGTTACTCAAAACTTGCCACTTAAACAGATCAAAAAAGAGAATATATTTTCTTGTTTGGTAATGAAGACAGATCCTTTAGCTAAAGGGGCTGTTCACAGATGAAAGTAAAAAATGAGATTATTCTCTTCACTTAAACTGGACCTATACTGTCCCATATCCCCGAATCTGATCCTGGATTTTCTTCTTTAAATTGGATTATATGAGGGCCCTTTCAGAACGGCCCTTTATCCCAGTATCTGATCCCAGGTTTTCTGTTTATCCCAGATTATCTGGCAGTGCTGACTCATGTAATCCAGTTTAAAGCAGAACACCTGGGATCAGATCCTGGAATAAAAAGGCCTGTCTGTAAGAGCCAAGAGCCCCCTTCAATTGAACTGGATTATATGACAGTGTGGTCTCATATAATCCAGTTCAAAGCAGATATTGTGGATTATCTGCCTTGATATGCTGGGGGCCCTTCCACACAGCCATAAAACCCAGAATACCAAGGTGGTAAATCCCACCATATCTTCTTTTAACTGGGTTATCTGAGTCCACAGTGTCATATATTCCAGTTCAAAGCAGAAAATGTGAGATTTTATTCAGCTGTGTGGAAGGGCCCCCAGTCTTAGTTAAAGAGATATGATAAGAGACATTTTAATCAAGCTGAGCCTAGTTGCTTCCAAATACCATGAGTCCACTGGATCTTGGCTGAGCATGAAAACCAAGCAGAATTAGAATTGATTAGATATATGGATATATGGATCACTGAAAGCAGATGGAAGGAACTGGCATAACCACCTCTGAGTATTCCTTGCCTAATGCATGGGATTGCCATAAATCAGCAAGTGACCAGAAGGCATGTGCATACCCTTCCGGAAGGTTGATGTAGAGCTGATTGGAAAGTGAGCCCTGGTATAATAGCTGGGAGGGAGGCATGCAACTAAAATAAAGACATAGGTCTCCTGGAGGGTCTTTGTAGCAATTCAGTGGAGCTCTGGAAATTATGGCAGGCTGCTACTTAACTAAGGACCTCATCATATTGTCTTTGGGAAGCATCCTAGGAAACTTTCTCGCTGGAGCCCATCATACAAGCTGGGTGGCAATGCTTTTCCCTGTATGATGAGGAATAATAATAATAATAATAATAATCTTTATTTGTACCCCACACCCATCTTCCCAATGGGGACTCGGGGCGACTCACATGAGGCCAAGCCCAAACAGCAACAACAAATTACAATAAAATAAAATCAAGAACATCAACAATAAACACAATAAAAATACATACATATATTTTTTTAAAAAAACAGTATATAACTAGCTATCTAAAATCACAAGGACAGGGAGGGCCACAGGCACAAATATAAAGTGTTAAAAACTCAGAGTGAGATAAGTGAAATAGTATCCTTTACATGGGGGAGGGGGATAACTACAACAACGGGGCACAGCTGCCCCATGGATTCACCGCACTGTCTGGTGAATTTCCTCACTGTTGCCTGGCTTGAGGTCCTATGTGAGCTGGAGATTTGCAATTTTGAAATTGTTAGGTTTGTTTTTAAAAATGGTATGGCTTACAAATAAGGCAGAAAGAAGGGATATAGGTATTTTCTTAAAATCTTAATTACAAAAGAACTTTGTAGCTGAGATCTGAGTGTGGGTTCCTACATCTCACTCAGAAGTCTACTATCTGAACTATATTCAATGTAAAGAAGAAAATCAGCCAGTAGAAATGAAATTTAGATTGAGATCTCTGCTCTTCTAAATATGCCATCCTGTGCGAGATTAGCAGTCCCTCACCATAGTCCATACCATAGGTATTGGACTTCAGCTTCCATCGTCCTTGACCATATGATTGTGGAAGTTAGCTTGGACTTCTGAAATAGCCCGGTCAGGGCCGTAGCCAGGATTTTGATTCGGGGCTGAGTTTGGTTCGGGGGCTGAGACTGGGTGGAAGAGGGTCTACCCTAGCAAACCTTTTGTATTGTTATCCCAATAACCCCATTAATGTGGGATATAATGAGCATTGTGATCAGATCATGATATGAATAAACATAACAGTTTAAATAATGTACCAGTAAGGCCTTTTCGCGGACCACCCTGAGAATTTCGGGGTGAAGCCCCCTTAGCCCCCCCCCTGGCTACATGCCTGAGCCCGGTGAAAACCTTTTTCCTTCTACACTCTTTACATTGATTTTTATTCAGAAGTACAAAAATGCAGAAGTACAAAAACAAATAGAACTTTTTTTAAAAAAGAAAACCAAAACAATGCCAAGAAAACAGTTTTTCATGATATATAAAACCAAACTGCAACAGCGAACACAACTATATCTAGGGCAATCACCCTAACATAAACAAACCAACACTATTAAACCTATTCTAAACATATAACTATTATAAAACTAATCTACAAGTCTCACACTTGTTGACTTTTGGGTTTTTTATTCCTTAATTTCTCCTCCATTTGAATAGCACTATATACCCATCTACTTTTAATAACACTCTTCTAAATTAGAAAATCAGAAAACCAATCGTTGAAGTTTGTTCCCATCTTTTCTTTTTAAAAAAGCGATAAATAAATCTCTTGTTTCTTTTCAGAATGTCTAAACCTTCCACATTTTATCATCTTCTTCTTTTGCAGGTGTGGAACGTAGTGCTGGTGAAATGTCTCTGGGCAATGTTGACCTCTCCAGTCCTTTTTCTCCATATTCCATGAGACAGTTTTCACTGAAGGATGAAGATTTCAACAAACTGTTGAATCTAACAAATTATAATGTCCAGAATAATGCCACTACTATCTTACAGGTTTTGCATGAGGTTGTAGAACGGAAAGCACAGGTTCAGGCATCTCAAATAGTGTCATGAACATCACACAGATACATGCAAACACTCATTATGGAGAAAATGGAGGATCAGAAAGAGGTCTAATAGCTGGTTGAAAGGGCTAGGCATAAGAGAACTCGAGTTTTCTAAACTTGGCTACTAAAATGTTCTCCAAGCCCTATTATCCTTATTGACAAGATATGCTGCAAATCTAACATGCCATTTGCTGTTGGCAAAAAAATATCCCTCAGTCACTGGATCCCATGAAATTTTGGCCAATGGCATATACCTACTTCGCTCTACTGATTCCTGGATATTTGATTCCTGGTTATCCAAATGTCATTTGCCAATATTGATGTATGGTTCATAATTCTTAACTTCTCCTACTGGAACAGGTATGGACATATATCCCATTGTTCATTCCCACCAGAGGATATCCTCTGGATCAATGGGGCTTAGCTATATGTTGACCCACCAGTCAACATTTGATTCAATGGGTATACTTCAGTTGGGACTAATCAATAGGATTCCATCTACGGTGTTCAGTTAAACCAGCTACATCTTAGGGCACATCTACACTGACTATTTAGGTTGATGTAGGATATGTATCAGCCCTAGCGTATCTGGAGTAAAGTTACCTAAATGCAACCTTGCCCTGGATTATTCTGCCCCGAGCTTTTCCCCAGCGTACGTGATGTAAGTACAGTTGGGCCAGTTCCCAAACAGAACTGGATGAAATTGTCCTGCCAGTCTGCATTCCACTGAGGCAACCTGGCACCTACCTTCTTCCCAGAGCTCTGTCTGGGGCCATGCAGATCTACGGTTTTCTTTTTTTCCCCATTCCTTTTTCCTTGGCATGCGAGCACCCATTGTCCAGCATTTTGGGTCAATGTAGAAGGGATCCTAATATATGCATTTCTTTCTGAAATCATTTTGAAATATTATTTCTCTTTGATATTGTCCAGAGCAAAATGCCATTTCTACGAACTGTGAAGTTTTGAAGCATAGTAGACAGCACACATGGCTACAAATGCAGGGTTAAAATCATGCCTGGATCATTAAATTGTTCTTTATCTGATCTTTACAATTTTTAAAATTCATGATCTTATGTAATGTTTTTAATTTCTGTTAACAAAAACCGTACTGATATTTCATCTTTTTGAAATACAGAAATATCCATGAAAGGATCCACTTACCTCCTACTCATCTAACTTCTAGCTTAAGTATTTGTTTGCTGTCTGTTTCTTTGTATATAGACATCTGAAAAGTTTATTAGAATATATTCAATTGAAGAAAATAAAATAATGAATAAACAAGAATAAACTTATGTCACATAACTTCCTCTGCATTATGAGTTTTGCTTTTCTTGCTCAAAGTATGTTGACATTTGGAATATGGGTCCTTTATCTAGCATCCTTTTTCTGGAATTCCAAAATCCAGAGCACCCCAAGATCTAAAATTATCCACATGACTAATGTCATAAAACCAAGACCCTCATTTCCAAACAGGAGATTTGTAAACAGTACAAGTCCAAGGAGGCATAAACTACAGGGAAAAACACCAGGGAAGCTGATAGTCCGTTCTAAGATCCAAAGCTCATTCCAACAAATACTAGAGTCCAAATTTCACAAAACAAAATATCACCAACAGTTTGAGGTCACATCTCCAAACACTGAAGTTGTTGCCAGAAATTAGATGCCACATAGGCTTTTCTTCCAAGTTAGGCTGAGAAAGCTATTGGGCACTGCTGGACTCCACCTGAAACACTGGCCCTTCAAACAGCATCTCTGCACCCTTACTATCAGAGCTATCAATGGCACTGGCTGTGATACTGATACCTTTGTTTTCAGAGGGTTCCATGTACGCAATTTTGTTTCATGCACAATATTTTATAAAATTATCTCTAGGGCTATGTGTATAAAATCTATAGAACAAATGAATTCATGTGGAAACTTGGATCTCATCTCCAAGGAATCTCATTATGTACATATATGCAAATACAGGTATTCTAATATCAAAAAAGAGTTTGTTGTTGTTTATTTGTTCAGTTGCTTCCGACTCCTCGTGATCTCATGAACCAGCCCATGCCAGAGCTCCCTGTCAGCTGTCACCACCCCAGCTCCTTCAGAGTCAAGCCAGTCACTTCAAGGATACCATCCATCCATCTTGCCCTTGGTTGGCCCCTCTTTCTTTTTCCTTCCATTTCCCCCAGCATCATTGTCTTCTCTAAGCTTTCCTGTCTTCTCATTATGTGGCCAAAGTACTTCATCTTTGCCTCTAATATACTTCCCTCCAATGAGCAGTCAGGCTTTATTTCTCAGAATTTTGCTCCAGCAAATAAATAAATAAATAAAAATAAAAATAAGAGAGAGAGAGAGAGAAAGAGCGGGGGAGGGAGAGATGCAAAACACTTCCTGTTTCAAGCATTTTGAATAAGGGATACTAAGCCTATATTTAAATATGAATTCATTCTGCAGCAAATGCAGAGCTCCATGCACTTTACTTGCTGGTTGATGCCATGTAACTGAGCAAGGCAGTTTGGGGGAAGTGCTGGAAGTGGGTGGGTTGTGGAGCTCCTGTCCTGCCTTGAAGGTGGTTGACAGCACCATGCGTGTATAAAGTGGCCCCAAACCAGTTTTTTTCATACTGGTTCGAACTGCATTATGTTCTTGTGTAGAATTGCTCTCATTCACTCAGCTATTGAAATTAAGCCTTTTCTGCTAAAATAAGTTGGTATCTTTGTGGTCTGCTCTACTCACAGAATGCAGTGCCTGAAATCTTTTTCCTGAATTTGACCTGAAGGCAAAAAGAGATATTTCATTATGGGTATGGGATTTGGTGCTTTTCACTTGTTGCAACTAACGTGGAATGGAGGAATAGATTGTGAAAATAAATACAGTGAAGGCTTATCTTGGATGGAATATTTGGTATTAGTTGTAGCTATACATTTCGCCACAACAAAGGGCAGTGGAAGTAGTCATCAACTGATTCACTGCCAACCAATGATTCAGCCGAACTCATAGGCTAGTCAACCCCCGGGATGTGTTGCACCCAGCTAGAGTTCACCTTGCCCTTAGCACCAACCAGGAATCCAAAAGTAGTAGTAAAACAGTTTATTGAAGAAAATACATACTGTATAAAAAGAGGAAAATCACCCAAAGGAATAAGGAAGTAAAATCCAACAGGTAATCAGAAAAGTTAGTCAATATGTAAAACCCCAGCCAAGCTGGTGAGGAGTAAAAACACAAAGGCATTAATCTAAATTATCCAAATGATACAGGAAAACAATCATAACATGGGCATAAGCCAAGGAAAACAAGAATCAAAACATGAACATGAATCCATAAAAAAACAAGGCTTTAAGAACTTTAAAAAAAATGAGGAGGTAAAACATGAATTGGACATCCTTACTATTCAGCAGCGTTTCCTGATCTAAAGTCTCAAAGAGACGCTGTCTGATTTAAGGAAGGCAAAACTTAAAGGCATTTTTTTTTAATCTGGAGGTTCCTTTCTCTGTGCTTCTTTCTCACTTTTGGATTTCCTGTGCTCGAGGTTTCTCCCCCTCAGATGCAGCCCAGTATCCCTGTATAACTCAGCTGTTCCCCCGGATGAGCTATCTTGGTCTACCAGGTCTTTATCAGGGGTTGCTAAGATCCTTGTGGGTGAAAGGTTCTCTCCCTGTCTGCTGGACTCCAAAACACTTATACTTTCAAATTCTGTCTCACAGACAGAATCTTGCTCTGAAATCCCAACCCTTTCCCTCATCTAAAGAACCATCTATCACTCTTTCAGGCTCTGAAACCCCAATGCCCATCTGTCTGAACCACAACAGGATGGTAGATCAGAACTTCCAGCCCCAAGGCTCCACCCCCACCTCACCTTAAAAAGTGGGTCCACCTATCTCCCTCATAGTCTCCCATTTTGTTGTCTACTACAAGGTAACAGCTGATGGTAGATTATGTAACTGAACTAAATGTTACCTGCATCATGTTTCAGAATTTCCCTGGCACTGTTAGAAAAAGTTGTGGTCATTCTGTGAATAAAACATTGGGACCCTTCCTCTCCTCTCTTCCTGGAAGCAAGAGAATGTGACTGCATGGTTATTGCTTGTACATGGAATAAAACAGGCTGAGAAATATATTAGTAAACCAAAGCAAATTGTAAAACTAGGCACATAAGCATGATTCAGTTGGTTATAAACCTAATTGATGTTCGGTGTCTATGACTCACACGTTTCTGAATTCCTGAGTATGGAGGGAGGGGCAGATGATGCCCTGGGTTACAACCTGATCACCCTTGCTTATTAGGAGATATGCCCGAGTTTAATGAAAAAGTAACCCAGGATATATATCATCAGCTTTACTGGTGCAGTCACCTTTTTATCGCAAAGTAAATAAGAAAAGGAGAGATGCTTCCATTTCCTGTTCCATTAACTTCCATTCCCTGTCCCTAATTGTAAGGCAGCTGACCATATTAGCCTTGCTAAGTTATCACCTTGTCCCCTGTGCTCCAGAACCCCAAAAATGTGGGATGGCTGTGGAGATTGACCCCCAGTATTGTGGAAGGTGATACCGAAAGTCAATCCCCACAGGCCCAATACCTCATTAGACCCGGATCTTTCATTAAGGTCTGGATTTGATGTGGCATTTAATTAACATGGAGTAAACTGGGAAACCCCGGGTTACTTAACATTAATTAAATTTTACCAGAGGCATTACTTGGATGGCTCCAGTAAAACCCAGATTAAAGACCTGTCTGAAAGGACCCTTTCTCTCTTCAAAATAGCTTCAGTTCATTTTTTATATTCTCCCTGAGGTGAATAATGAAGATGCATATGAGAGTTTGACCGGAATGGCTAGACAAGGACCAAACAGCTCCTTCACGTACTTCCATTTGTTTGCTTAGCCTGAAGACTCCTTTGATTGCTTTACATGTGAAATGAAAGTCGATTGTGGCAAGAAATGGGGGAGAAGCCTATAAGGTGTAACTCTAAACTCTGTCTCTTGTATTTCTTAGTCTAAATATAAAGGAAAGGGTGGGGCACACAGAGGATTTATAAAACCAAGTCTCATGAACTTCGGCCAGTTCGCAGTCGTATTTCTGGAAGCCTTGTTATCAAACACTGACATGGAAGTGCCACTCTATCTTTCTCAGACTTGTAATGCTGAGACCACAATGGCACCTTCTGGAGGTGCAAAGGAGGTAAGAAAGCAGTAATATTGTGTCTTATACTGTATGTTTGATCTGCCTTGCCAATTCTATAGGCAATAAAGAAACAAGCAAATACTTTAAACTGCATATGGTGTTACTTCTATTTCAAGAGTAACTAATCTATAATAAATCTCAGGTTTGAGCTATATTTAAACTAGTAATTCCACAAATAGTGGTGCCTCTTGCCATTTAATATGCTGGAAGTGATTTGTTGTAGTAATAATCTTTTTTCTGTTAAATTTCCTTATTTATATTGTTTTTATGTAGATTTGAATGTCCAATCATTCTTCAGTAGTACGGTGTATTTATAATTGTGTATTATTATTCCTGCATTTCTACAATGATGATCAGCATTTTAACTTTTTTTAAAAAAGGAGTTCTAAACTTAGGCATAATAAAATAAGTAGTACAAAATGGAATGGATCTACTAGAGACTGGAAAAGCTACTTTTTGGACTATGTCTTCTATGTTGGCTATGGGAATATGGAAATGACCCTAAAGCTACTTTTTTGGAACTTTGGTCTACTTTAGTAATGACAAAGCATGAGTCCAATATTAAAACAGCAATGATAACCATATAATACTTCAGAGCACACATTTTAACCCTAGCTTACATTGATTAGTGATATTAAACTGATTACGATCCAATACCAAAATCCTTTGAAATGAATGAATGAATTGTTTATTGTACTAGCCATAGGCCATGACATAAAATATACAACTTCCAAAAGTACAACAATCACTTTCCAATATAAACATTAAAACATGTTCCATATACTGAAATGAATGAAATATACCTCTGAAGAAATACGAATACAAACACATATACGGCTCTCAAAAGCTGTGCTGTTACATTACGATAAAGCTATCCTTATGGATGCAGAAACAATGTGAATGTTCCAATGGTTTTAAATAAATATAGCAGGAGGCAGTGACTATTCTGAATGCCATACAGTGTTCCCTAGCTACTTTGTGGGTTGCTTTTTGCGAACTTGCTGTTTAGGGGGTTTTTGCCACCCAGTTTATGAATGGTTGCCATTGCCCAGAGCACTATTCTAATCCCACCTCCTGGTAACGATGGAGTGTGGAAGGGGGTTTCACCCTCCCCGGGGAGAGAGGCAGCCAATCAAGAGAGATTGCAAAGCAAAGCAGAGATAGCTTTAAACAAAAAGGTGTGCGGTGCCTTTAAATCTCTCCTCGCTTCTGCCTCACCCTTGGAACTCGATATACATATATAGCATCCCTACTTTGCGGATTTTCACTTTTTGCATGTGGTCCTGGAATATAACACCCACGATAACTGAGGGAACACTGTAATGTTGTTTTTGCTGCCAGAGAGAGAGAGAGAGAGAGAGAGAGAGAGAGAGAGAGAGAGAGAGAGAGAGAGAACTCTAGAACGGCAGAAAAAGAAGACACAATATCCTGGATTCATCTTCTATACTGCACTTACTTACCAAAGACTAGAAACACAAATGTTGTCTAGTTTTGTGACATTACTATTTCATTCCACTTGTGACATGGAAAGATTAAATTGGAGCAACAGAATCCAGTCAATCTGGATTATGGGCACCAAACAGGACCCAATTTGGTAAATGTAGAAGCCTGCGGGTATTCAGCAAGAGTTTGGGGTGTGTCCACACTGCCCAATTATATTAGTTTGATACCACTTTAATTGCTGTGGTTTCATCTAAGGATTCCTGGGGTGTATATTTTTTTGCGGTTCATACCTCCCCTGAAGTGCAGCAGGTGAACTCTCTAGCAGCAAATTTAAAATGTTTTTGTATGCCTGCAAGTCCTTTTTGACTTATGACAAACCTAAGGTGATGCTATCAGAGGATTTCTTGGCAAGATTTGACTGGGGAGGGGGTTCCATGGTTGAGTGGGGATTTGAATTTTGGTTGCCAGACATATAGTTCAACACTTGAACTACTACATCATACTGGGTCACTAGAGTTCTAAGTACTTGGCAAAACTTCAAACCCTAGGATTGCTTGGCTGGAGTGATGAGTCAAAATAGCTACTAATATCAGTGTAAATACGTACTTTGGGTGGTGAGTTTCTTTTATTCATTGCAGGACGCAATCTATCGTTAGGCTGGATGGTCTCCACCTATAAGGCTCAGTAATTATACTACTGCAATTAGAGAACATGCCACAAGCAACATAACTAGTCATGATGTCAAGAATTCATCACTGTCAAAGCTGCTTATTGAGACTGCATGCATACAGGATCTTTTTTTGAAAACAGATACAAAGCCAGTTAAGCCAAATGGACCTGACCTTTCGTTATGGTGTACATATCTCTGCAGCTGCATCTCTTCCCATCTAGGTCATCTTGCCCATAGTGTAAAACTCATCACGCAAGCTGTTCTGTAAGAATCTCGGTTGCATTATGTTTCAACAAAGGAGAAATCCGACTGATGTGCAGTATCCCACCTATGAAAACATGCTTCGTGTGGAAGTGTAACTGAGGACAGCATTGACATGTTTTTTGGCACCAGTTCCAAACCTTATTTTGGAGTTAGTGATTAGTTTTGTCTGTTGATACTTAATAGGATTTTTAAATAATAAGCTAAGGAGTGGTTTTAATATATATGCAGATACACGCAAACCTCTACAGTGATTTACACTCTCACTCTGGTTTATTTCATAAAGAGTAAGTCATACTATTACTCTGAAGTCAAGCACTATAGCTACAGCATGACAAAATTGCTTTAATGGACTATAGTAGAATTTTCCACTGCAAGTTTCCAAGATCTGGCATTTAACTGTTTAAATATGATATGAATTGATGAGTTTACATAGTAGAATGGGAGAATATTTTGTCGTATCAATATTATTAAGCAAACCTAATTTACCCACCTCTTCAGACGAGGTGATTTTAGCATCCTAGGATGTTTCCACCCTGTCTGGAGAACTGATAGGCTTGTTGCCTATCAGACAACGTAAGGGAGCTTCCTGTGGAACCCCCTACTCCAACTGGATGGAAAGTGTTGCTGGATGTATCCTCTCAACATAGGAGGCTTCCTGTGTTGTGTTAGCTCCAATGGAGCCAACATGGAGCCTCCTGGCAATGGAGCCTCCTGGTGATGCATTTGCCCCGCTGCTCCCTCATTCCTCCCAAGAAGCCAGGAAAGTGGGACACTTCGCCAGGGCTTTATGATGAGGTCATACATTTTCCAGATTAATATGTGGATCTGAATTCAGATTTGTGATGCAGTTCTCAGCTTGAAACAAAAGCATAAAAAGTCAGGACTTTATCATACCAATCTGCTTTCTTTCCATAACTGCATTCATGCAGAAAATGGAAACATAACTGGTTTTACGACCTTGTCACATGCGCTGCCAGAATCGCCATAGATTGTCATGGATGAGGGTGATCCTGGTGGCACCCACCCAAGGGGTGTGGGGACCTGTTGCTCCACACCCCACACTGTCCCGGCTTCCTCCCTATCTCATCACATTGGAGGGGGGGGGGAGCCTGTTTATTTATTTATTTATTTCATTCGGCTTCTATGCCGCCACTCCCGGTGGGCTCGGGGCGGCTCACAGCACTAAAAAAATCACAAGATAAAAACAACAGTACAGGATAAAAACAGAGGGTAAAATGACATTAAAATATCGAGGTACAGCACTTGAAAACGACCTGGGTCAAAACTGTTTAAGCTGGCTTGATCAATTTTTCCCAATGGAAAGATGCGGAGTGTCTTCTTGTCTGCCACTGACTTATTTTCCCCAACTGTAAGTTTTTTTTCTAGTTTGGCCACCGAGCTGCCCCGGAAGTACTTCTCCTGGGTGTGATGGGAGCCATTGAGCTCTTTGGCCAAACTTAAAAATACCTGTTGTCACCTCTGAAAATTAACCCGTGTGAGGGGACCCTTGGAGTATTTGATATCAGACCTCTCTGCATCAATGCAACAGCATTGCTTTGGCAATGTGTGGTCCTATGAGGTGACTTCCACACAGCCTTCATAACTGACTTTCCTGTTATTCCTGGTTTTTTTTGTTATTATGAATATGATTATTACTACTGAATTTTTGCAAATATAGCAATATAGAAAAAAGTGAAGGAGCAACAGTGAAAAAAAGCAAGATGAAAGGGCAGGGGTAGAGGAAGAGAATCGTGCCCAATGATGCCATGTGACTACTTACATATAAAAGCAGAAGTGGAAGTACAATTAAGTACGTAATGGAAAGGGAGTAGTATGAGGATGCATTGAAGAGTTTTACTCAATGAAAAAGTGCTATAGTTATGGAAGGAATTCAAAATAGCAGCAGGACACACACAACATCATTATCCTGATGGAATTCTGCTTTCCCCGCCTTATGTGCTAAAGTGCAAATGGAATCCAAATGGAATCCAAATAAAACAAAATCCACAAAAAAAGAGTGATACATTTATTTGCCAACAAAAATGGCAAAACATTTCATTCAAGCTTTTAAAGCTCTTCTGACTTGCCATTGACTTATGACTTCACCAGGAACAGTCTCCTCTGTATCTTCTCCCCATTTCTCTACGCTGCCTAAACGGAGTCCCACAGAGACCATCACAAGGCAACTTTTGACGGGACTACGTTTCAGCAGTGTAGAGAAACAGAGCCTAGAGTGCCTTTTGAGGAATCTAGTGATACCTGATTTCTAATGGCACAAAGCAGGGGAATGCAGGGGAAAGACGGACCTGAAGGGGGAAAGAATGTGGGATGGCAAAGATGGACCTCAATGGGAGGGAGCAGAATGATGTTCTCTCTGCTGTCCTATGCTTTCCCCCACGTTCCCTTTGCTCATGTGTTGAGATCCATATATACACAAGTATATATGGTATATTTAACTCTGGACAATGATATCCTTGTTAGTGAAATTTAATCCACTATCTAAAAAGAATTTGAAGCTCAGAAGTACATACAAAAGCTGAAGAGAAATGTATGATAGTAATAGAACAATGCCCACAAAACCTGGGACACTATATAGCAGGGCTGTCCAACTTCTACCGGCCCAGGGGTCTGAATTCTGGTCACTGATGACCTGGGGGGCCTAAGGGTCTGCTTCTGCCCCCGGCTCCACCCCCTCCCTGCCCCCGGCTCCGCCCTGCCCCCGGCTCCACCCCCGCCCCTCCCCCTTATTTTTATTTAATATTAAATATATTTAATTCCATCCTCTCCTCTTCCCTTATTTTTATTTAATATTAAATATATTTAATTCCATCCTCCCCTCTCCCCTTATTTTTATTTAATATTAAATATATTTAATTCCACCCTCCCCTCCCCTTATTTTTATTTAATATTAAATATATTTAATTCCATCCTCCCCTCTCCCCTTAATTTTATTTAATATTAAATATATTTAATTCCATCCTCCCCTCTCCCCTTATTTTTATTTAATATTAAATATATTTAATTCCATATTCCCTCTCCCCTTATTTTAATGTATCCCACCTCCCTTATTTCATCTTTAAATATATTTAATTTTATATTTAATACATGAGGGGAGATGGGGGGAGGGAATGAGGAGCCCCCTGCTTCGGCCTACCTTTTCCAAACGCGCAGGATCCAGGAGTACCCGGACGACGAGAGAGGCGACAACCGACTGAGTCGAAGAAGGTCCTAATTGCGTCTGTGGGCCTCAGCGATCCAGTAGTAGAGTAGCCGAAGAGTATCGCGAGAATACGCAATCCACACGGGATTTTGCTGTCAATGCCGGTGAAATCCCGTGTGGATTGCGTAATCTCGCGATACTTGCTCCGAACCTGAAAGTAGGTATTTTTTTTAAAAAAATATTATTTATTTTATTTTTCAATTTTTATTTTTATTAAAGAGCTTAGGGGGCCGTATGGGAAGGGGCTGGGGGGCCGTATACGGCCCCTGGGCCACCAGTTGGACAGCCCTGCTATATAGATAGATAGATTTCCTCCTTATCAAACGGGTAAGGTATGTGTGCGTGTATGTATGGATATGTGTGTGTGTGTGTGTGTGTCATACCTTACCAGTTTGATCGGGTTCAGCAAGGTGGTGGAATGTGGAAACAAGGAATGCTCAGCTGGCACAGTAGAAGCTTCAGATTGGAGTAAACTCCTGAGGTAAGTACCTGCTTGCTTTTTCCTCAGCATCTATCAAGTTGTCACTTGAAAAAAGGAAGTGGGAGAGAAACTGAATTGATGAACTTGGATTAGTTTCTATAGCTCAGCTAGAGTGCATGCACAGAAACATTTATTATTGAATGAAGAATGCAGCAGGTGTGTTGAATGCATGCAAGGGTAAAAACCTACTGGATCAGAGAATGGGCTTTTTTTTTCAAGGATGGATTACTCTGGACCTCATCACATGCAGGCTTCCCTCAGTTTCTAGACACTTTAAAAGTGGAGCCTCATGGAGGCTATCAAACAATACAAGACTACTTCTGGGGGTTGCCAAATGCCGGTCTGAGTCCCTCGATAGAGGTGGGAAGGTCGGGGTTCAAAAGTTTAAAAAAAATAAAGTATCTAAAAATTGGCATTTTTGGAATTGGGTAGTTATAGACTACAGACCTTTCAATTTGCTTGAAAGTGGGAAAAGGTGGGTATTTGGAAGTTTTATTTACTTTGTGTCAAAAACATTGCATAAATAAGTATAAAACTGATAAACTAGAGGGAGCACAAGTGGCAAAATAACTTTAGACCAATAATGGCCAACTGCAACCATATAGTCTGTAGCTTTAAGCAATTCTTCCTCTGTGCATGAGGAAGGGCATTGTGGGCAAGCATACAGATGTGGAGTTGTTTGTTCTGTTCCACAGTCACACAAGGTGGAGTATACTTCTAGGTAGTGTCATTTTGCCAGGTTGTCTTTTGATTTGCCATCTCCGCTTCTGAGTCTGTTCAGGGATTTCCAAGTTGTCCATTCTTGTTTTGCCCCTGGAAGAAGACCCTTGTGGGGGGCCATCCAGTTGGAATTACCTGATTCTGCTGCCCACAGAAATATTCTTGCTGTTGCTGGAGAAACATTTAGAGGAGTGGGTGGTTGCTGTTAAAATGATGGGAGTAACACATTTGATAAGGGGAAAATCAATTATCATTTTTTGAACAACATGGAAAGGTACAAAACACTTTCCCGCTCATGGGCTGAGGTTCTAAGTACTAGGCATGGTTAGGTCCAGTCGGAATCTTCGTAATTTGGATTACATTTGGATCAAATTCCTTTTTGAAGTGATTTCGAAGCGATTTGGGAACCCGGAAGTATCCTTGCCCTTTGGAAGCCATTGTCGTCATCATTGTTCCGACTCAGGAAGCATTTGGAGGCAAGCAGCAGCTTGCATGTTGGGATGCTTGCCTTCAGCCAATCAAAGAAAACCACATCAGGAGGAGCGGGGTTTTGGCACGGCAGCCGGGGATGCAAATGGGAAGGGACTAGGCAGCTTGGGTGGGAAAGGTGCCATGCCACCACTTTGCAAGGAAACAACATACCTGGGGAACCTAGGGTATGCCCCCCCCCCCCCCCATTTTCCTGAATGGGCTGGGATTTGGAGGAGAAAAGGAAACGGGAAAGGGACAGCGATAAGGAAAGAGGAGAAGGGAAGGGAGAAAAACAGCAGGAAAAATTTCAGTTTAAACCAGTGTGGATGGGATGGATCCGTGTCAGTTTAAACCAGTATGGATGTATTCCTTTCCTTTCCCAGCGGTTTTAACCAGAGTGGATGGATTTCTTCCCTTTGCTCCTCCCCCCTTTCTGGAGTTAAACAACTACTTTCAAAGTAAAGACCACCCAATGAAACAGGAAATAAGACTTTGAAACCATTAACAAAGGATTCAGAAGTCTCAGAAATTTTGAAAAGTTTTGAACTTCTTTTCTGTGAAAATTGGAATTGACTTTAGATCCAAACTAATACAACAAACGGTTAAGCTGTAATACCTTGGAGCTTACAAAAACAAAGGACTAAGCGAGGTATATACAGTTACCAATGTGAAAACCGTATATCAATAGTGTATCAAAATATAACATTTATCTGTTTATATCAGCATAGCAAGCATCGCAATCTATACATATATTATCTATAGAATTTACTAGTTAAGATACAAAATATTGTGCAAATTATGTCAAGGTACTTAGCATATGGGAACCGAGTGAGTCCGATACCAAGGGAATCCAGTCCTGGTGGTCGAGGTTGGTTATCAGTCCAAAGCGAGATACGAAGGTCAGTTTTGTGTATAATGCGGATTAAAGGTATACATTGCAACTAGGCGTGGATCTCCTGCAATGTGTCCATGCATGTAGGTATAAAACCATAGTAACTTTCCAGCAGAAGTTCCTATGCCCTGAGTTGCCTAATAATCCATAGTGACTCAAGGGGACCAAAAAGGTTACCAGGTCCGCGATGTGGTGTTTGCCTCGGATCGCTGGAACGGTTCTCAGGTTTCCATCTAGTGTGATTCAAGCTAGTTGCTGTACAACTATGAATCCAATATTGCTGTCCATCCATCACAATAACGTCCAAACCTCTGAAGCCTCAATTTGTGGAGAAAGTGATTGCAAGAACTCTGCAACTCCAGCACTGTATGGTTGCACCAAAATAATGGAAGAAAGAGAAAATAGAAAAAAAGTGCACACGTTCTAGGTAGAGCAAACACGAGTACAAGGTGAAGTTGTGCAGAATATAGATAGCAGTAATTTGCCTCAATGAAGTGCCAGAATTGCCTAATTACTGTGGCATAAAAGTGATCATTCTAATAATGCTTTTTTTTGCTTAAAAACATATTAGTGTGATAAAGTCATAGGCTTCACCTAATAAGCAATGCCCAACCTGTAGAACTAGGTTTTTAGCAGAGCATGAGGGGTGATGATGATAATGATGATGATGAGGAGAGGTTGATATCAACTGATTACAATGAAGGGAGATGTTCCATCTTTGAATATAGCATTTTAAATTAAGTTCTTTTTTGTTTTCAATATGTGATTAAATTTAGAGCTATGGACCATGGATAAGAGAATCCGTTGCTGATGAGTAGTGTGCTAAAAACCAGATAGACCAGGACAGAGAAACCAACTCACCAGCTGAAAACAAGTCACAGACATTTATTCCATTCTGTCAAAAAGGGATGTATGTACAGCAATTTTGCTTCAAAATGTACAAGCATAAACACAGAGAAATACAGAATATCTTATATATTTCTGATAGCTATTCAAACTTCCCTTCCCCTGTTTGGCCAGAAAATAGCCTGGCTAGGATCCATGCCAGGCTTGGTTAGAAGATGAGAAGGGCAGCTGTGAATTGGTCAGAATGAACGACTGGTCAGCTGCAGATCTGCTCCCCTGGGAGGGCACAATCTGAAAAACACAAAGTAAAGATATGTTGATGGTTTTTGATGAGCTCGATGTCTAGTTTCATGCCAAAAAAAGGTAGGAACTTCAGAAAACAAAGGTGTAAGACAGATGCTGATCTTGGATACTCAAAGGCTTAGCTGCCACCAAAATGTTGGTAATAGTATGATAGCTGGGTCCGTAAACTCCAAGTGTTATGCTGTTTCTGCTTTGCTCGTTTGGGAGCGTTGTTTGTGCAACGCAGAATGGAACAGGCAGAGGGACTGTAAGCCAGGGCAGACCCAGATATTATAAAAGGAATCTAAGAGTTCTTTAATGGGAAAACCTAAAACTAATCCCTAAACCTAATCCTAATCCTTACCCTAATCCCTAAACCTAACTCTACCCCAAACCCTAACCCTAAAACTTATCCTAACCCTTATCTTAACCCTCCCCTCCTTTCTATCCTTCCACCAAATGCAACTATGAAGTATATTCCCGCCCTCAGTGTGCCACCCTCCCCTTATTCACAACCGCCGTTGCGGAATGTGCGTAACGCTTGGAGCTTCTGGACCCAGCTATCATACTATCACCAAGAGGTTTAACACATGCACATTGTCAGCCCGTTTTTGTAGGCAGCAATCTCTCAGCTTTAAGTGAACCATATAGCTAGACAAACAGGTTTGGGTTTATCTGGTCTGGCAGAAAATCACCTATTTCTGCATATACACGAACAATGGGTCTGGTTAATTGTTTTAGCTTGGAAAGAAGCGCAAAACGGTTTCTTTAGCCCTCCTGTTCCCTGGGGATTTTTTTGCAGGATCATGTAGAGTTGTCTGTCTTGATACATTTTATAAAATAGTTTAAACATTTCAGATTTATAAAATAGATACAGTATATAAAAAGATAAAAATTATAAAGACAGTCATGAAAAATAGAAACAATGTTCTTCTATAAATTTCCACAGTTCAAAGCTGATAAGCATGAAGCCTCCAGTCCTCCCACGTTTCAAACAATGATAAGCAATGAAAAAGAGTCCAGCAAAGGGAGAACTTAAGCCAAATATAGTAATAATGTGGGAGCTTTCTCACCATGCGTCCACTCCCGTCCTAGAAACAATGTATTAAATGGTCAGATATGATAGCTGTTGCTGGTTTGGTCCTGATCTTCTGATGATTTGAGCCTGCACAAGTCTGGAAAGGGTCTTTTTAAAATGGAAAAAAATCATATATTGGTGAACTATAAATCTCTGAGGGGGGTTATTGTGGCTCGATAACAAATATTTTCTGATACTAATTCCCACTCATTTTAATTTATCAATAATTTGATTCAATCGGAGTGTTAATAACTCTGCAATAATGTTTTAACCCATGCTTTATTGTTTATTTATTTATTATTCAGTCTTATATCCAGAGCCGGCCTTTGCAATTCCGCAATGTAAGCGGCCGCGTAGGGCGCGACCGGCTGGGCGGGGCGTCCCTGGCTGGGAGGGATGCCGCCACACCACCCTGCCTCCGCCGCCACCCGCTCCGCCTCTGCTGCCGCTGCACAGCGGCCCCATGCCGCCACCTTCCAAAGCACAGACATTTCTGCGCATGCGCAAATGTCCGCTGGGTCCAGAGCGCCCCCTGGCTCCAAAGCCGCAGGCGCGGACCCAGCGGACATTCGCGCATGCGCAGAAATGTCAGTGCTTTGGGAGGGCGCCGTAGCCGGCGCATGGGGCCGGCTGTGCAGCGGCGGAGGAGGCGGAGGCGGGACCGAGTGATGTGGCGGCTGGAGGGGGGGTGTCAAAATATTCTTTGCCTACCCCCCTGGAAAAGGTCAGGCCGGCCTTGCTTATATCCCGCCACTCCCCGAGGGCTCGGAGCGACTTACAATACAGAAAATAAGGAGCTCTGTGTTGGTTTTATGTGACATTTTATTTATTTATTTATTTATTTGTTTCGACTTATCCGTCGCCACTCCCGTCTGGCTCGGGGTGACTCACAACATTAAAAACGTCTATATGCGCCCCCTGGCCCAGCTGGCCCGCGACTTTGGTCTGGAGTGTTATCAGTACGCGGATGACACCCAGCTTCTGCTGAGAATGGACGGCAGGCCGGATACCGTACCCGATTGTTTCCACCGATGCCTGGAAGCCGTGACTGGTTGGCTGCGTGCCAGCCGGCTGAAGGTGAACCCGTCGAAGACGGAGATCCTGTGGCCTGGTCGCCCTGGGCTGGGTGGGTGCCGGTTGCCTACCCTGGATGGCGAGCAGCTTAGCCCGTCATCATCGGTTAAGAGCTTGGGTGTTCAGCTGGACCCCCTGCTGACCATGGAGGCCCAGGTCTCCCGCGGTCTGCAGGGGGTCCTTCTATCACCTGCGTCAGGCTAGGCGACTGGCACCCTACCTGTCCGGGAACGACCTGGCGACGGTAATCCAAGCGACGGTCATCTCGAGACTGGACTACTGTAACGCCCTCTACGTTGGCCTTCCCTTGTCGACACTCCGGAAACTCAAGCTAGTGCAGAATGCCGCGGCACGCCTGCTGACGGGTTCGTCAGTGAGGGACCACATCACGCCTATTCTTCGGCAACTGCACTGGCTTCCTATCGAGTACCGAATTGTCTTCAAGGTATTGGTATTGACCTTCAAGGCACTTCACGGCCTAGGGCCTGCGTACCTGAGGGACCGCCTTACCCGTACTTGTCCCCGAGATCACTGCGGTCAGACGAACAGAAGTTGTTGACCATACCATCAGTCCGCTCCTGCCACCTATCCGCAACCCGACAGAGAGCTTTCTCAGCGGCAGCTCCAGCGCTGTGGAACTCTCTGCCTGATAGAGTCCGAACCATCTCGGAATTAATCCCGTTCAGAAAGGCATGTAAGACCGCTCTTTTTGAGCTAGCATTTACTTAAGCCTGATTGGATGACATGTTGTATACCCTTGTATACTGTTGTATATCTCCTGTACCTCGCGATACGTGGAACTTGTGTTTTTAACTGTCTTCTGTTTTAATTGTAGGGCAGCATGCCGAGACTTGGCCTGCCCAGGTGTATTTTATTGTCACCCGCCCCGAGCCTGTAGGGAGGAGCGGAATATAAAATCGAAGAATAAATAAATAAATAAATAAATAAATAAATAAAAACAGAGTTAAAACAGTGCATATAAACAGAATAAAATCATACAACAACATATCAACCCTATACACAAGAAGCAGGGTTCATAGATTCGTTATTCATCTAGATTAATTTTATTTTTTAGGTTGTGAATTTAAAATCAAGAAACTTTAAACATTTTTAATAAGCATACATGTTAGTTAGTTATTTAGCACATTTGCATACCACTCCCTCTCAGCCCGAAGGCGACTTGGGGTGGTTTACAACAACATCATAAAAACAACATTTAGAGCAGATTAAAAGCATTAACACATTAATTAAAATCATAGCAATAATAAAACATCAGTACGTCTCCAAGATTAAAACATAGTCCGATCTCATAGTCAAGTTCCAAATGTTAGAGTTCTGATTTTATGTGCCTTTTTTCCAACTAGAACTTGTTACTTTTTGGATGCAGTTTTCAGAATCTCACTGCCAGGATGGTCACACTGGGGGTTCTGGGAGCTGTAGTTCAAAAAGTAACTTTTCTGAGTACTGTTCCTGATACATTTGTGGTTGTATTCCTCCATGTCATTTCTGAGTTATGGCAGCCCAAAAGCATATCTAGGTTTTCTGAGCTGATAGTGTGTGATTTACTCAAAGTCACCTAGTGGGTTTCTATGGTTGAGTGTGGAATAGTTGAGACTAGATCTCCGGAGTTGTAGTCCCAAATATGGCTATGTAATTTGAATACGTAGTCCAGTTCTCAAACCACTGCATCATGCCAACTCCTAATTAATACACCGATTCAATGGTTGGGATGATCCAATCATATTGCTTGCTATTCCTGCTTCACAAGCTTTCAGCAAAAGGCATGTATCCTTTCAGATACTCAATTCTGCCTTAAGGGAGGCATAGAATGAGCAAATTTAACCTCCACCACCTTTAATTAGCTTTACAGGTTTGGAATGCTTTAATGTGTTTTAATTGGTATGCCTCCTTGTGTTATATTGTGTTTATTTAGTTTAATCCTCGGTTAATTGCCTGTTAGTTTTATAATTTATATTGAGTTCATTTTATTTCATGTTTATGTCTTGATTGTTGTTTGTTCTGTTTTAGGCATTGAATGTTTGACATTTTTGTTATTTTTTTGGAAACTGCCCTGAGTCCCTTTCAGGAAGAGAGGGCGAGTTATAAATAAAATGTTGTTATTATTATACTATTATTATAATGCAGAGTCTGTTGAAATATGCATATTCCATTCAGATATACATTTTTAAAAATGTGTTTGTTTCTTTGCAGATGGATGATTCTCCTTGCTATTTGCTGACTGTGAGAATCATACAGATAAAAAATTTACGAAAGGCAGATTTATGTGAGTTTTCTGATAGTTCCACAAATTAATGGGAATATTAACTGGTTACAGATAGCCAAAAACGCTAACAGGTTTTCATATCTGCAAATCTATGAGTACAAGTAGACATTTTGAAACACTTATTTTGTTGGAGAACATGTTGGAGAACACTGTGCCTAGGTGACCTGCTCATGTTCTGGCCTATATTTTTATTATTGATGGTCACCTTCATAGTCCCTACTGTCACATTCTGTGTTTCTTTACCTTTAGATTGTAAATGGACTGTACACTCCTTTAATAATAATAATAATAATAATAATAATAGCTTTATTTATATCCTATCCCCTCTCCCCAAAAGGACTAGGGGCAGCTTACAACAGAAAAAACACCACAATACAAATAGTGATAAACATGCAACCAAATCAAACAAAAAACTAACACAATAAATAAAACGTATAAGCACCATAACATATTAATAAATTTCAGAAGGACATCAACAATAGGCAAGTATATAATAGTTAAACCATGTACTAAGGGCCCACCCACACAGTACCTTTATCCCAGGAACTCCTGGTTCAAAATGGAAAGGGGCTAGATGATGTTTTACTAAAATGCAGGAGGAATTGGGTTAAAGCAGGGGTGGGCAATTACCGGCCTTCCAGGTGTTTTGGACTTCAACTCCCAGAAATCCTAGCCAGTTTACCAGCTGTTAAGATTTCTGGGAGTTGAAGTCCAAAACACCTGGAGGGCTGATAATTGCCCACCCCTGGGTTAAAGGCTGCAAAATACATGTTTAAAAGTTGTCCTTTAAACCCGGTTCTTCCTGAGAAACACACATTTTTCCATATCTGTGTATCCCTGCAGACATGGAAAACATGTTTTTCCTTTCCTACTGTTGCACCCTAGACCTGAAGGATCCCTCAATAAACCACTTTAGACCAGCCGTGATTAAATGCTTTATTTAGAATAAAGGGAAAGAATAAAAGGGATAAAAATATCATCCATTGATGCCCCCAGCATCAGTGTATTGCAATGCAATAGTCCAAAGAGAAAAAGGCTCAATAAATGCAGAAATAGTCTTGATGCCCCAATGGGCTAAAATCCTGGATAAATCCTTGGCAACAAAGGCTTGGCAAATACTTGAGTACGATGACTTGAAGGCCCAATGGCCCAGGCTTGAGTTCCGTGGAGCTTGGCAAGGAAGCTTAACGTTGACGCGAGATGCGGAGCATCCCTGGGACCCAACTTAAATAGGCCCCCCAAGGCTTTGATCTTGAAGGCGCTGACTTCGACGCAGCCCTTTCCCATGGACAGTTTGCCAGCTTGAGTTTCTCATGCCTCCCGAAGAAGGAAGGTATGTCAGCTCATTAGTAGCTGCACGTGTAGACAGGGGAGGCAACAAGGCTTTCCCCTCCCAGCGCCTCTTATCGGCCTGGGAAGGAGAAAGACTGTGTCTGCCCTTGACTGCTGGCTAACATAGAGACTTCTGCAGAGGCCTGCTTTCAGGCCTAGCTGAGGTCTTGGAATTAACATGGCTTTGTCTGGCTTAGCTATGGAACCAGGCTGGGGCCTGACATCTACCCCCTGTCTGGACTCTCTCCCTGGCTCCCATTTCCCTCTCAACTTACCGGAGCCTTCATCAGAAGCAGGCCTGAAGACTTTGCCTCTCTTCCTCCTCCCTGGAAGATCCAATAGAGGGCCTTGGAGAAGAAATCCCCCATCCCCTACCCAAAGCCCTATTTCAGCTCTTCCAAGTGAGAGGGGAGAGAGTAAAAAACTTTTCAGGATTTGTTGGAGTCTTCTCCAGGTAAGTGCAGGGGAAAATGGGGGGGGGGGGAGGCTGGCAGCAGCAATCACGCCCCTACTGATCTCAGATCAGCAGGTTTGAGTATCTGGACAGTGACACCCCTCCTGCAAAACCCAGAGGTTTAGGTGAGCTGTGAGGCCTCCATCCCAAAAGGAACAGGGATTTAAAATCCCAATCCCTCTTGGATCCTTTGCCTGTCTGGAAGGGCCCTAGGATTGAAAAGATTACAGGACACTTTCAAGTGGAGGACTAACCTTTGAAGCTCATGCAAACTGAGATATTTCTTTTGTAAACTGAGGCACCTGGGCTCCCTGATTTCACATTAGGATACCAGAACATCCCCTCCATTGGCGCCCCCTTGTCGTGGGGGAGAGGCTTGCGAACCCTAATGAAATTGTGAGCTATGCTGGCGGTGGCATAATAGCCACTGGTAGGGCCTCCCATGCCAGACAGGTCACAACCGAAGGGTCTGAGAAAGAGCGTCAAAGGGCAGGATGGGCTCTCTAGCCTTTTGGCAACCATCCTAAGAGAAGGAAAACTCTAAATTCAAACCCAGGCAGATGGTGCTCGTTTATCCCTGTAGTCAACCATCTAGAGAAGGAAACTCAAATCAAACCTACGACCTAAGGACCTTGCTGCCACCATCCAAGCTTGCTAGACCCTGGCAGATGAACCTTTGGTTTAAAGGGTGAGGCCAGTTCTGTGCACGCTGGGCTCCACCAGAAAAATCCATTGCACAGGCTCAAAGGATACATCCAACCTCCGTCATCAATGCGCTTGTAGAAAGTGTGGGATGAGTCCTTCCTAAGAATCTTCATTCGCGAAGTAATGCCAGAGAGACCAGAACATACATGATATACATGTTTGCCTCCATGTATATCATGTTTGTAGGCAAAAAACTAAACACACACACACACAAACCAATAATGGGTGACTGTTGGAGGCATTAGCTCTCCAGGAGACCTTGGAGTTTTTGCACTCTTGTCACATCTTCCCAAAATAATTATATTTATTTTTCATTTGTATGCAGCATTTTTTTCAGATGTCTCCCAATACTCTCTGAAGGTAATGAGCGTTCATCATGGCTGTGATGCCCTCAAGCAATTTGGATCCAAAAAATTCATTTTTTATTACAGGAAATGACTTAGAAAAATGTTACTGTTTACTTCTTGTTTTAAAAAAGGGCTCTCATGCATTGAAGATTGCCTTGGGAATCCCACAAAGTGTCACAAAGAGGGTATTTGGAGGCATCTTGGGAGCATCATTTTTCAAAAATAGAATTAATTTTCTTTCTCTTAAAAAAATCACAAAACGACATTGGGTGACATGATTCTGTCTTGGACTAACCATTTAAGAATATGGTAATCTTATTACGAATATCATTTGTTTTGTTAATTCCATTTGTTGTTATAAATAAATGTTTGCAAAGTTGCAAGACTTGTTTCAAATTTATTCTAAAAGAACAAACATGCCGACACTAGCACAGAATCTTACAAAATATAATTTCCAACACCTTTTCCCCTCCCTCCCTTCCAGGTGATTCATTATCTTCTAGCTTTCAGAATTAATGAAGTCTGAAGGAGCAATGCTCCTTCTTGTAGTTTGAAGCCAATAAGACAATAATTGCTTCAAAATATTTCTGAACATACCACAAAAGCCTTTGTTTGTGTGCAGGGGGTTATAAGCATTACATCAGATGATTTGATGTACTTTGGAGTCCCACTGCTATGTATAAGTTTACTTGTTCTGATCTTTAAAGGCCTTTGGTTAATAAAAGAAGCCACAAACTTTACTATCAGATATCTGTTATTTTTATATCCTGATGGTCTGACTGGTGGAATAACATCAGCACTATAGTGATACATCTCAAATATATCACAGCATGAAAGAGGACATAGAACAAGTGAAGGTACAGGCAAGAGGATTTAAAAGTGTAAAGGATAAAAGTCCAATTGTAAACCTTGGAGGTATAGGATTGCATTGTCACCTTAGTTTTGGAGCTCTCTGTCAACAGGTGGATGTTTGAACTGAGGAATTATGGATCTAACCATTCTGAATCTCATTGTCTGTCATCCTTGTTGTGGAAACGTGTATGGAGTATAATTTGCTTTTCTATTTATGTTTTAATGTACAACTCAGCTAAAGAAAATCTAGAGAACTGAAATGAAAATATGTCAAATTTGTTTTTGTTTGGATCTCTCAGATTTTACTAGCCTTCTTCTGTGCAAATTTTGTATCACACTGTGGGGCCTTATTCCTCCTTCCTATGTACCAAGTAATTCATGCACATGCATACATACGTTCCCTGAAGCAATTTGATTTTTCATGTTATGTACATTTTAGACACATTTCCCAATTAAGTCCAGCATATTTCCATGTGTTCTTCAAATATACAAATCCATACACTTTTACTTAGGGGGGGTGGGGGGAGGACCCCTTCAGACAGGGTACAAAACGCACACCCTCCTTAGGTAATCGCAACTGCATTCGGCACAAAGCAGAAAAACCCTGCTTTGTCCCAAATTAATTAGATAGCCCATTAGATTTGCACCTTTGTGAAAGGCCTGAGTCTAATGGGCTATAGCCCTGTATGGACAGGCCCATGGGACTTTCCTGAGGCCTGTCCAAACACCCATCTTGCATGGTGCAAAATTGCCCCCACCCCTTCCCAATACCCCCCAGAAAAGCCCCCCAAAGTAAAAATAACTGACCGGCTGCCATTGAGCCTTGCAGCATATTTCCTGGAATGTACCAACTATTCAGAGAAAGCGCGGGGGGGGGGGGGATATAAATACCTCCTGCCTCCCTCTTGCTTTCTCTGTATAATTGATACATTCCAGGAAATGCTGCAAGGCTTAATGGCAGCGGGTCAGTTATTTTTACTTTTTGGGGCTTTTCTGGGCGCCTTTCTTTTGTGTCTGGACCCCCCCCCCCCCAGAAAAACACACACTTTTGGGGTGTGTATGTGTGGACTTTAACCCAGGAGCTCTCTGGAACTGCCCAGAGAAAGATAGAAAAGACATCTGCAGTGACCCCCCCCCCCCAAATGATGACAAATTGGACAAAAGTGTTTTTCACTTAACATACCACAAATCACAACCCATAAATTAGATAAATTTGCACATATTATTTGATTTGTTTCCCCAAATTCATGTGCTGCAAATGAGTGAAGATTGAGTTTTTGCTTTCAGCATGCATACAGCAGACTCCTTTTTGTGCTTTTGTAATGTTTTTCAAGTCTAATTCAGACCCCTTCTACACTGCCATATATAATCCAAATTGTCTCCTTTGAACTGGATTATCAAGACGCGTAGACTCATATAATCCAGTTCAAAGCAGATAATGTGGATTATCTGCTTTGGTAATCTGGATGATATAGCAGTGTAGAAGGGGCCTCAGAGTGAGAAATGTGTGGGACTCCAGATGTTGTTGAGCTGCAACTTTTATTATTCCCAGCCAGCTAAAGCAATTCTGAATGATGATGACAATTTTGGTCCAATACTTCTTTCTCATCCCTGAACTAGATCTTAAACTGGCATGTGCCCACCAATGGGGGACAATGATAATAACTGGTTTTCTATGTATTTCTCTTGAAAAAGAGTAAAGTTTGTTGATTTAATATATCCTAAATATGCACATTTATTTTTCATTTTTAACAAAACAGTTAGTCAATCCGATGGCTATGTCAGCTTGTTTCTGCCAACGGCTTCATTTGAAAGGGTTCGGACCAAGAGCATTAAAGACTGTAAGAATCCCATGTGGAATGAAACCTTTTCCTTCAGGATACAGAGTCAAGTCAAGGTAAGACACGGAGCCAACATTAATTATTTTTTCTGGCCTTTTCCCTCAATGTTGCTCAAGGCTCACAGAGAGTGATTAGCTCAAGGTTACTGTAGACTAGTGATTCCCAGACATTGTTTTGAATTGATCGAATAATATACTCAGGTCACAAAATTGATCAAGTAGTATATCCAGGTCATAAAGATGAGAAGCAGCAGCTGGTCCCAGCTCTGAGTTGGGAGGAAAACATAGGTACACCTGCAGATGGAGTGAACCCTCTTTTTCCTTGCTCTTGGAGCTCAGACCAACTGCATCTTCATTGTGTGAATTACCTCTCTATTGGTAGGTAGCAGCAGCTCCTCTTAGGCATGGCAGGTACAGAAAAGAGACTTTGGATAGGTCACAAAGGGTTAGAGAATAGCCCTTGCCCCTATCCTAAAAAAAGAGAGACATATGGTTGCATAAGCCACACTTAAACATGTCATATGTCACTGACTGAATTTATTAACAGATCTCCAGCCCTTTACAGGAAAGGGAGCTTTAGTTCTTTACCTCTCAAATACCCCCAAAGACACCCAAATGCCATCTGGTATTAGAAGCTATACAGGGTTAATACTTAAATGAGAGAGCACCAATGAAAACCAAGTGATATATGCTATATTTCAAAGGAAGGAAATGGCAAACCCTTATCTAAGTATTCCTTGTCTTTTAAAAATGCTATGCAATTCGTGGCGTCACCATGAGTCAACAGGAGAATTGAAGGCACATGCACATACTCACCTATTTATATCATAAGAACATAAGAACATAAGAACATAAGAAGAGCCATGCTGAATCGGGCCTCAGTCCATCTAGTCCACCATTCTGTGTCACACAGTGGCCCACTAGTTGTACACAGGGATCTCTAGCAGAAAGGAGGGCAAAACCCTCACCTGCTCCCGACCCCCCACAACCAGTACCCGGGGGAAAATCCTGCCTGCCTCCATCAACACAGAGGTGGCACTTGGATGTCAATTTCAGTAACTACTGATTCCCTTGGTATCCATGAATCTGTCTAATTCTGCCTTGAAGCTGTCCAGGCTGACAGCTGTCACAACCTCCTCTGGAAGTGAGTTCCATAACCCAATGAACTCAATATCAAGATAGTGAGCCTAAAATCCATATCTGGTCCATGGAGCTTTGATTCTTTATGACTTCTGTAGGTAGTCAAGTATCAAAATGAGATGATTTATCTTTGTTTCTCTCTTTTCAGAATGTTTTGGAACTCATGGTTCATGATGAAGACAACTGCATCGCAGATGACCACCTTTTTACTGTTCTCTTTGATGTTTATAAAATCCAGCTTGGAGAAACTGTTTGCCTCACATTTCCATTGGATCCAAAAGTAAGAAGGCATGTTGTTAATGAGTCAAATTAGTAGAACAAATTACTAGGGAATAGAGGAAAAGGACTAAAGCAAGTGGGCGCCTAACACTTTCAGTATCAATAGTTCCTATATGCAGAGAAGATGAGGAGTAGATGAGAAATTTAGTGGCACTAATTTTCCTGAACTTTTACTACAAAGATAATAAAGAACAAATAGCAAATATTTGTAGCAAAAAAAATGAGATAAATTGAGAAGAAGAAAGCTGAATTCCATACAACAAAATGGTGCCACTGAACTTAGGTACCGATAGCATCCCAAGTATTTCCTTTCCGCTTGTGTTGGTTGAATAGAGAGCATATGTTCTTATTGGGATGAATGGAATCAAGTTTAGATAGAAATGAAAAAGGATATATTCTATTGTCGCATAGCTTCAGAGTGGATTGTGCAACAAGGACCCCTTCAAACACTTATGATTGCTGAATAGAATCTGTATACTGAAAGACAGCACTAAAGCTTCTCAATAGCAGATGCCCCAGACATATAGTACCAGATGTGTTTGCCCAGTGTTGAAAACATTATGTTGGATTATCAATGTTGGCTAATGTAGAATGATATAATCACTGAATTGGAAGACACCATCTGAACTATCCAGCCAACTTCTTTCTGCTATGCAGGAACACACAACCAAAGCACTCCTAACAGATGGCCATATAATCTCTATTTAAAAACTTCCCCAGATAGCACATCTCACTATAAAACAACTCTAACTATCAGGAAGTTATTCCTCCTGTTAAGGTAGAATTTATTTTCCTGCAATTTGAATCCATTGCTCTGTGTCCTAGAGCCCTTCTACATTGACTCTGCCAGCAGAATCGATCCAATGACAAGAACTCTCTAGGCTGCCTCAGAGGTGAGAAGGATACCCATTGCTTAGCCACGCTGAACATAGTTCAGTGCTGCTGCATAGAGGCCCTGAAGTGGATCCTTGGCCTGTGCTGTGGTTGGTGACAGCCATGACACTTTGACCTATCTGCTTCTTGGTGTAGGCTCCCCACCCAGTTATCATAGCAAGAATTAAATTGGGCAAATGGCTTGGGTGTTGTGGCTGGTAACATGTGTGGAAGAGAGACCCTGTGTCCCCTGGTTGTCTGAGTCAGATATTGCAATTTGGCTGCCAAGACAACGTTGGCTAGATTTCCTCTTTGAACTGGCCCAGCTCTCTTAACACCCTCTACTTTAGGTGTTAACCCAAATTAGCCTTGTGTGGTGTTTAGCCACCATGGGACTAATCTATCCTCACACCAACCTAAGTGGTCAGTGTAGGTGTGCTTGTAGTTTCTAAAGCAGCAGAAAGCTAGTTTGCCTCCACCTCACTATAACATCCTTTCAAATATTCAAATATTATTATCATGTCTTATCTTAACCTTTTCTTCTTCAAGTTAAACATACCCAAGTCTCTGCTGCATAACAGCTATGAAACAGAGTCAAAATACACAAAGGTTGTCCACATTTTCTTTTTTTGAAATTCGAATGGTTTTTTGGGGAAAAGTTTGTTTCATGCAAAAACTTGGGGATTATTTTTGGTAGAAAATCAACAGTTTTGCACAGAAAACAGTTTGCACAAAATATATACTTTTCTGTGCAATCATGTTTCTTTTGCAAAAAATGATTTGGGTTCAAATAACTATTGCAAAAAAAATCCCCACTCCAAACAAAACAAAACAAACAAACCCATGTTGGTTGGTCATTTTCTTAAATATAGTTCTCAATGTGGTAAGATACGCTTTGTCATCAATGATGAAAAACAGTGTATATTTTTAATCCCTACTGACAACATTTGTCCTTTTACAGATTCAAGAAGAGCTGGAGGTAGAATTTAGCCTGGAGAATATGTAAGTCTATCTTAGTTGCACAACATATTGAAGGAATTCTTTTTTAAAAAGTTTAATCACCTATTGGGAAAGGAGCTGATGAGAGCAGTTCTGAAAGGTCCACCAAATATTGAATCCCATTCAAAACTCCATACATCCTCACATCATATTCACTGTTGCTGTGTGGGAACAGCCCTGATCATGTCTTGAATTATTCATTCTTGTTGGTAATACCCACATTACCTTTATGTGTAATATGTAGGGTAAGCAGGTTGCATTTGGATCAAATGAATATTCATTTTACATTAAAGTAGATTGGTTTGGTCTGTGTTTTGCTTGCTTTTCAAGGGAACAATTTGATGAAGGTGATGATGATTAACATATTTCTTATTCACTTTTCTCCAAGGCTCAAGGCAGGGTACAACACAGTTAAAATTCAAACATAAAAAATTAAAATGCATAAGATTAAAGCACATATTAAAATCACTCATATAATTTTTAAATTAATAGTTTCAAATTGATTGGGTAGGTCTGCTGGGAAATATAGACCTTTAATTATGTTTTCAATTCTAACAGCTTGTTTAGCAGTTGAATCTCTTTTGGCAGGTCACTCCACAGTCCAAGGGCAGCTGACAAAAAGGTCTTCTGGATGACAATTGCTAGTCAAGTTTGTCAGAGGTTCTATGCAGTCACAAACTCCTGTTCTTGCAGAAGTAACTCTGCTTTGTTATGAATTAATTTGGTTTTACCAGAGGCATAGTTTGGATGCCTCTGGTAATACTTGAGGCAGATCTTGCTTTTAAGGCCTGCCTGGATAACGACAACCTATATACTCTTCCCATTATATCACATGCTAATTATAGTGGCTTAACCTTTTTTACAGTTGGTTAGACCAGAGGTATTAAGTCTGTTACCACTTAGAAAATGACAGGTAATTTTGAAATCCTGACAAAGTTCTGCTCCAGAGATCCTAAATGTATGGAGTGGATTGTACTGGAGAAGGTGATCCAATGTTGGGCTTTAAAGATAACACTATGCAGCACAATTTGGAAAAAAAATCTGTTCCTGGTTTGAAAATGTTATTTCCTGTTTATTGTGCAGTACTTGCTTTGAAATTACTTGTTATACTCCAGAAACTTCTTTTTTGGGGCTGCCACAAACTATGTTGAATTGGTTGAGACTCTATGAGATATTAATTTAAAAACTATAGCAAAATGTGCTGTAGGAATTCCCACAAAAACAAAGTTTTCGCAATTTAGTAAACATTTTTCCATGTTATTATGATAAAACCAATTAGAAAAAGACATTTATAATCCAGGAACAAAAATTGTGTTACACAGTGTAATAACCAACACTTTGTACTATTGGCAATCAGTAGAATTGTTTTAATATAGATCTATGCTCATTTGTAGATGTTCCTGTAACCAATCTGGCTGCCATATTTCTAACAAATTTCTATTTGTGAGCTTGGTACAGAGATAACCCGATGTACAGCACATTACAGAAGTCCAACCTTCAGCAGCATTAGTGTTGGAGTGCTGTTCATCATTTATTTATTTATTCATACATGCATACATGCATATAGTTGACCTTCCACATTTGAGGTTTAAGCATTTGTGGATTTGATTACTCAGTGATCATTGTATTTGCCAATGCCTTTGCTGCGCCCTTACATGGAACTGAAAAAAAATCTGTTCTCTAGGTATTTATGTACACCAAAAATAACATGTTCATTAATTATTTTTTTGAATAGTTTTGAATTTCCAATTGTGATCACATTGTGTAATTTTCACTAAATTGAACCTAATACAGTGATACAGTTAGAAATGCTGGCTAAATGACCAATAAGTGATATCACTGTTACTGTCTTGCAGCCCAAGTCGTAAGGAGCATATTGTTACTAACAGTGTACTAGTGGTAAGATCAATTTTGTTTTATATTTTCTTTTTTGAAAAATCATATGGTAGTTGTTAGCATAATTGTGACATCTTATTGCAATCTTAAAGTTTCTACTCATCGTTGTTATTTGGGCTATTGTTGCAAGAACTTTCTGCCAGGACATGAAAGCTGCTCTAAATCCTAACTTGTTGTAGCCTGCCAAGGCCCAGACTCGAGTCTGATGAGGGTGATGGGTTTCAAAATGGAGCACCTGAGATGTCTGAGCGCACTCAGGCAGATTTGCAGACAACCCTGTCTGAGATAGGTCAGGTGATCCAGCAGATGCTATGCATACTGGGGGAAGTGAAACTGAACTTTCCCTAGAGAAAAGACCTTGGGAAGACAAGAAGGGTATAGAGGTCACTAGGGAGTGTAGATTGGATCTCAGGACACAAGGTGTGAAAAGCAGACAATTAAGACATTTCCAAAGAATTGGAGATAGGAGTTTCAGGTCCAGATGTGGCAAGGATGTTGTCACAAGTGCCTTGGTGGGTTTAAATTAGATGTTTGATTCTCAGCATTTCAGAGAAGACAACTTTGCTGTGGGGAAACAGTCTTCTGTTCATTTCGCCAAGTTTTCAAGTCTTTGGTTCTTGTAATATGAAGATTCCTGTTTCATGGGTTGTTGTAGGGTTTTTTTTGGGGCTGTATGGCTATGTTCTAGAAGCATTCTCTCCGGACGTTTCACCTGCATCTATGGCAGGCATCCTCAGAGGTTGTGAGGCCCATACAGACCCAAAAGCTTACAACAACCCAGTGATCCTGGCCATGAAAGCCTTCGACAATACAATCTTGTTTCATGTTCCTGCCTTTGCACCTTGGAGGAGTTTTGCCTGGATTGAGTTTCCTCTATTCATGTTCCTGCATTATATCTTGGATTTTTTTCTATGTTCTTGGATTTCTAGTTCCTGTGTGGATTTCTTGGTTTTCTTAAATACTTGTATTGAACTCTGATTGCTTTTGTATATTGCTATTTTTATCCTGACTGCTACTTTTGAATATATCCCTTTCCCCATTTTTATTATTGCTTATTCAGTAAATTCTTTATTATTGGTCCAGTGGTCTCTGGTGTGGTGCTGGGTGTAGAGGTGCCTCAGGGCTAGGCTGTAACACAACTCTCTAATCCTAACCTGCTACAGTTTTACTTTGGGTTAAACACTGTGTTCCTGGAAATTTATTTATAAATGCTTTTTCATCCATATAACAGGGTGGTGAATAATGAGTATGTGTGTGAGAGGGGGTATTTAGCTTGAATTATGCAACCATATAGCCTTATGATAAAAACAATAAAGTAAAATTATAAAGCAGTAGTCAAAATCTAACAAGAGAGAGCTAGACAAATTTAGAACACATTTAGAAGAAACAAAGGGCATCCCTTGTATGTTTCTCAAAATTTATGATCACATCATGTATTTAAAATAGTGAAATAACTCTAGCCCAGGGATTTATTTTCACATTCAAGGCTAATTCTAGTTTTGTAAAAGTTGCCAAGTAAACATCTTATTAATTTATTGGAATCATGGTTAAAATATTTTACTATTTTCTCTTTTATTTCTCTTTTTGTCTTTTCTGTGTATTTTTTTTTGTAGTCGCGTGAAATTTCTTGCTTGGAGGTGCAAGTGAATGAGGGAAAGATGACAAAGAAAAAACCAAGAGGTTGTTTTTTCTGTTTTTTAAAAATACTAGTCTTAAATATATGTTTTCAAAGGTTCTATCCTTTGACTTTTTAGGAAGAAAAAAATATTATATTATATTATATGAGTTTGTTTTGTTGTTTAATACAGGGGTCCTCAAACTAAGGCCCAAGGGCTGGATACAGCCCTCTAAGGTCATTTACCTGGCCCTTGTTCAGGATCAATTTAAGTCTGAAATGACTTGAAAGCACACAACAACAATCCCATCTTATCAGGCAAAAGCAGGCCCACACTTCCCATTGAAATATTAATAAGTTTATATTTGTTAAAATTGTTCTTCATTTTAATTATTGTATTGTTTTAAAGTGTTTTTTGCACTAAAATAAGATATATACAGTGTGCATTCATTCATTTTTTTCCAAATTATAATCTGGTCCCCCAACAGTATCTTTTTATCAGTCATCTCAAATATGAAAATATTTGTGAATTTTGTAAAATGTGTATAAAAATAAAACTGAAGAAATTATCAGACCTTGTAAATGCACATAAACTGTGTAGTTTCAATAATAACCATCATCTTTGTGTGTATTGTTGTAGAGAAAAACTTAAAATTTACTGTGAAAGGCTCCTATGAAGAAACTCAGGAATATTTGTTGGGCTCTGAATTGCATCCAGCGGATCCTCTTGTGTTCCACTATATCAAGTATAAGGAATCTGCTTTGGAGCTTGAAGTACCAAAAAAGCCATGCTTAGTATGTGTTTAAATTATGTCATTAAACTGGGAAATAATGGGAAGGCAAAGTTTTTTTTCCATTTTTGAGTAAAATGATAAGGGTACATTTTGACTTTATAAAAGAATGAAAGAATGAAAAAAACAATACATATCTTCATTTGTTTTGTTCCCTTATGCTATAATGGATAATTTATTGAATCAGCTTTACAAGAATATAAGGTTCTTTGATCATACTTCCTATTAATTCATTACTTTCTATAGAAACAGAAATGTTTCGTTCTCCAGGAATCATGATTTTTGCAAAGAAAACATGTTTTTTGTCCAAAATTCACCAATTTGCAAAATAATTTGCATGGAAAATTCTTGCAGGAAAAGCACACAGAGGTTTCTATTTAGGAATCCATGCAAGTTCTGTAATTATATGAACTAGTAGCATTTATGGCTCTTGCGGTGGTGGCTAAACCAATTTAAAATAAGCCATTGCTTATCTTTTTAACACTTTTGAAATTGTCTGGGTTTGTTTTTTTGTTTTTTGTTTTTAAAAAAGCTTATACAGAATCCCTAGATTTCTCTCTCAGTTCCTATTGCCAGCTTAGAATAAAATGAGATAATTTATCAAGGAATTCAAATATGGAAATTTCACTCTAGAGGTTCTTGGTGATTGTTTTGCATGTTTGTTTGAATATAGTATCCCGATGGTCATTTGCAGAACAACTGAGAAAATAAAATGTTTTCTAAAAAAAAATCAAAATGCTGTATATATTCATGTATAAGTCAACATCCATAATTTTGACTCAAAAACTGCCTTGAACTTATCCATAAGTTGAAGGCAGTTTTTTGAGTCAAAATTATGGATTTTGGAATGACCCAAGGATAAATCAAAGGTCATTCTACAGAGATGGGAAGCGCCAGTGTCACCTCAGGAGGCTAACTGACCTTGGTCACCACCATTTTCCCACCAAGGCATTCAAAAATGCCAGATGCAACACCATAGCATTAAAGTTAAAGGTGTGCAATGTGATTTTTTCAGTAATTCTAGGATGCACTAAGTTCTTCCCTTTCACAATTCTACTCAGAAAAGGGAATGATTCCCTTTTAATAAGAGTTAAGGTACAGCACTCACACTTGTTAGTAAAGCTTGTTAGCAAATTTGATAGAGGTTTTAGGTCTTCCTCAAACCTGGGATTGATTACCTCTCTTGAGAAAATAATTATCCTTTAAGGATTTAGTACTCTTTTCAGTTTAATGTACTTAGTCACCACTGATAGAATCTCATGCATTTGGCTGCGTGCTCACATCAGGTAGACCTAGAACTGGGACTGACAGTTTTCTAATTAAAAACGTTGTAGTCAAGCAGGTATTGGTATTGCAATTCAAAAAACAAAAAGGAGGATAGCATTACATTCTATCATTACACAAAGTTTGGGAGCTGAGATAGGTGTAATATTCTCTGACAGCCAGTGACAACTCTCAGGAATTATACTATGTCTTTGCTGCCCACCAAGAAAAGCAACTATAAATTTAACCACCCTTTGCACTATTGTGCAAAACTCCAATATGCCACAAGATATGCAAAATAAATAGTCTTGGCAAACATGTTGGTCCAGCACTGCCTTCCTATTAAGGGCTCATCCAGACAGTATCTTTATTGTGGTAACTACCTCAATAAAGGAGGGGCTGTCCAGACAACATTCTGGACAGTTCCAAATTAATTCGTTACAAACCAGGAAAACCCTAGTTTGTAACAAATTAATTAGATAGTGGGTTTATTCCGCACCTTCTTGGAAGGCATGGAATAAACCTACTACCTACTACTACTGTAGTCCAGACACCATTCCTACAGTTTACTTGGCTAAATAAGCCCAGTAAACTGTGGGAATATCACCCCTCCCCTAAAGCCCCCAAAGCCCTGTGAAAAGTATTTAAAAAAACCAAAACCCTTACCCGGCCTCTAGTATACTCTCTATTTGTACTCCATTGCCACCTATTTAAACAGTTCAGTGGCAAACATCAGAATACTAAGAAGTTTCTAAAGTCTCATTCCATTTCTTTTAGTTTTCTAGTGTGAATACAGATGAAAAAGCCAGTTTTATTCTACCTCTGGATATAAAGGAAACAGAACAGAAATTAATTACAAACAAGGTAATTGTTTGTTTGTTTAATTATTTATTTCGAATATTTCTATCCTGCCTTTCTCTGCAATGCTTAGAAATGGAATACTGTTATCTGAATGTAGAATACATAGATAAAAAAACTCAGCTGATTATAAATAAAGAAACAGTTACTCTCTACCATAGGGCTACCCATTGGTACTAATGAATTTAAACATGTAGAACATTAGCAAGAAAGGCCCTATCCACACAGGGTATCAGGTCATGCATGCTGCTGTTCAATACTGTTAATTGCTGTTCAATATCAGAAAGTTGTTTGAAAATTGTAAGGAGATATCACCCCTACTCCTTATTTCTAAGTATCCATCTTTTCATTGTTATACCATACCATCACTGAATATTCTGCCCTAAAGAGTTAGACATGTCCTTTTTCTCATGAGTTTTAAAGCAAGAAGAAGAGGACTGTATTTCACTGGTTCTTTTTGAATGGTTACTGTATCATGTCAAGTTAAAAGGTCTTCTAGCATCATAGTTGTATCAATGTATTCTGATATTGTTACTACAATTTTGTAGTAACAATATCACCAGGTTGCTGCATTCCTTCTTGTGCTTAAACAGTGTTGGCCAGGGGGTGGGGGAGATTTTGCATGCAGCTGAGCAGAGCTCTTGGGGGAGACCTGGGCAGCTGTGTTTTGCTGCAGGATCCTCCTTTGCCAGGAGGATGGGATGCCAAGCTGTGTCCTCCTGCTGAGAGGAGGACTTCACATGCAGCTGACATGCAGTCACATGTCTCTGCCTCCGCCCTCCTCTCAGCCTGCGGACATGGCAGGCCATTGTGTCTGCATGCTTAGTGGAGAGCTGAGGCAGATGAGGCCCAGATGAAAGAGCTCAAGGGGCTGCATCCAGCCCATGGGCCTGGGTTTGCCCATGCCTGGTATAGCCCAATCAGGGTACAGAGCAGGCAAGAAATATCTTTCGTCCATTAGTGATTCCAGAGAGAAAAATCAACCTCTTTCAGATTTCTATTTCATGTTGCAATAGATTATTAACAATCATTCATATTGTTTTGACTTCCAGGACAACATGGTTGACCTATCTCTAAAAATAAAGGACTGGTGAGAACAGATTGCTCTTGCTATGACAATTGTACAAAATTTGTCCTAATTGATAACAATGATGATGACCAGAATCCTATTGAGCAGTTGCAAAGGAGTAACCTAGAATTGTATGCTTGTGACAGTTTTGTATCTATAATCCATACATTGCACCTAGTTTAGGGGATGTATAAGGACTGTGAAAATCCCCGACCCCCACTTACCAGACAGCGGACAGTGATTGAAGGGGATATTATTGCTCAGTTGGCTGATGGTCTCACCTTCCCCTCACTTGAACTATCCCCAGAGTGAATTGTAACAGTACTCCTGCTTCCTATTGCACCGGAAAAAACTGGCACAATCAAGGTTTGACCAGGTGACCTAGCAACTTGTCAATCAATGAGGCCCTTGTTCATACTGTTGGACATGAAAAACCTCAGTTCAAACATTTAGTGAATGTAAACAGAGCAGGTGAGGGAATCTACTATTTAGTATGTCTGTACTAAATACATGGGTTGAATGCATTTTTTAAAACAAATTATATATATAGTTCTGTATTGGGCTCTTGAATAAATCATAATACAGTACACTGCCATATTCATTTTGGTTTTTTTTCATGCTGGGATATGTGCAAGGCCAAAAAACTTAGATGTGCGTTTGGGCTATGAATTATGTGTGGACGAAGATATCCTCATACAGAAACGGAAGAAGCTGGCTGCAATTACGCTGCAAAGAGCTCTCAATTTAAAGAGGGATTTGCAGGAACATGAGGTATGTAGGACAGGTTCTGTTAATTAAAGTGGATTCAGTTGTCATTGAATTTAATGGAGCTTATTTTTGATTAGAAATTTGTACTATTCCAGGAAAGGCTAGGGATACATATCTCACCACCTGGATCAATAAGAGTGTTTTTTTTATAAGTGAAGCAGATTTTCTCCTAAAGCTAATAGGATCCACTCTAATCTAATTTTGGACCCCTTTCACACCACAGAATTATAATACTATGATTCCACTTTAACTACCATGGCAACATCCTATGAAATTCTGAGAATTGCAGTGTAGGGAGGACCATTTAGCAATTTCAGCCAAAAAGTTGCCTCTCACCAAATTATAAACCATCAGATTTTATACAATGCAGCCGTGACAGTTAAATCATAGTGCTAGAATTGTGCAGTGAAAAGAAATATGTCACTAATACTAGGGTCTTATCTGTAGAAAAAAAATGTGACAGGGAGGCACATCTACATTGACCACTTAGGTTGATTTAGGATAAACTAGTTTAACTATGCAGATGATTAGATTAACATGTCTGGAATAGGTTTGAGGTCAGGAAGGTGATTATATTAACCACAGAAGGGAACCTCAAACCAGTTCCAGAATCCACAGTATTACTCCCCCATTTCCAGTTCAAAGGCATACCAGTGCTCCAGAGGCAGAAGAGGTGAGGGGGAAAAGGGAAAGTGATAGTAATGGAGGTGACTAATTATTTGCCCCAGGCAATCAACCAGCTATGGCCCTGGAGCATTTTTCAGCAGCCCCTGACCCTGCATTATCAATTTTACAAAGAACTCCAGTGCTAGGTCTTTCACATTATGCAGAGATGATTTCACTATATAAAGTGGTTTTCATTGGGGGCTCACTGAAGTGTATTAAGAGGTTTGATGGACCTTCCTGCAACTTTGCTTGATGAATTTAAACTCCTTAATTTGCACTGTAGCATGCTTTAGCAATGTGCATTTCATCGTTGCCGCAGTTTGAAGTTGGCTTTAAGTGGCATGAAATGGTCAATATATATGTGGCCTAAGTGAAAGGAGGAGAGAGTAAGGAACGGATATCTTATCATTGGAGGGCATGAGCAGACACATTCTGAAGCTTAGCATTTAATGTTGTATATTTCATTTAACAGGTGCCTGTGGTGGCAGTCATGACAACAGGGGGCAGTGCCAGGGCATATACAGCTTTACATGGCAACCTATTTGGTCTTCAGAAATTGGATCTCTTAGATTGCATTTCATACATCACTGGATCCTCTGGCTCCACGTGGTAAGGGCAGTACAATATAATGAAAGTTTCATTCTGACATTTCTAGATATTTACTTTTTGTGCCTTCCTTCCTACCTTCTTGATTAGGCAGTTACTAAAATGAACTATGTGTGTAATTGTTATTTCAATGTTTCCCCCCTCTAAATTGTCTTGGGAATATGATATATGCTAATACTTGTAACAAAATGGAATAGCTCCAACCTCAGGAAAATGGCCAGGCAAGATGTCTGCTCTGTTCAGAGCACAGGTTGTTCCAGCTAATAAGTCAACTATTAATAAAATTTATGACATACATGATTTCGGTATCACTCAGTCATGATGCAGGTTATGTGTTCAGAACTCAAAAGGAATACAGTGTTTTAGCATTCAAATTACACGTTAAACAAAAGACAATTGGAGAAAAATATAAGTAGAGTATCCCTTGGTTAAAATGCTTTGAGCAAGAAGTATTTGGGTTTTGGATTTCTTTTGGATATTGGAATAACTGTTTTTGTATATACATATAATGAGATATTTTGGAGTTGTCCAAACCAAAAGCATTATTTATTTAGTTAGTTAGTTAATGGCATGCCACCTTTCTCCAAAAGTGGACTTAAGGCAGCTTCCAAAAAACCGTAAGTTTTTTGCAATTTAAAAACAATTAAAATCATATCGCAATAGATTTAAAAAGAGATTAAACATAAACAAAAAAAAACCCATCTCTGCTTATACATTAAAAGCTGACTTAAATAAAAATGTCCTCATATATACCTTATGCATATAGCAGGAAGGTAATTTTGCACACAATGTTTTAAAAAATCATCAGAAAGCAAAGGCATCACAATTTCAGCCATCATTCATGCTAACTCAGCCAGACCAAGTATATGCCCTGTGCTGCTGATTGAAACAGCTAATCTGGCAAGGAAGTCCCCTCTCTGTGCATCCATAAATATCTACTCTTCCTCTTTCTGAAAGTGATAGCAAAAGAGTATTGGAAATATGTCTGATTGATGTTTTGTAAGATAAAATGTATTAGATTTTTGAAGAATCCGTTCAACTAATGTTTTCATGATTATCTTATCTTCTATAAGTTAACTTTTTGACTTTTATACAATTAACAATATCCAACATGTCCTATTTTTCAACCATTTCCCCCTTTAGGACTCTATCAAATCTTTACCAACATGCTAACTGGTCACAACAAGATCTCTCAGGAGCCATTGCAGAGGCTCGCAAGAATATGACCAAAAGCAAATGGAACCTCTTTTCTCTAGAAAACCTAAAGGAATACAGTGATTCTTTGGAGCAACGGCAAAAAGAAGGCTACAAAACCTGTATTACAGATCTTTGGGGACTACTTATTGACAAAGGAGTAGGCACTGGGGTAAGTTATCTCTTTGCTGTCTCAAGTACAAAGAGGTATTTTCTCTAGACCAGGACTTCTCAAACATTTTCAACTATGGAGCCCTTTTTGAAGCAAAAGTTTCTCGTGGAGATAATAAATGTTTATATTATATATATATATATATATATCTATATATATATATATATATAGTATATCTAGTGTGTAGTGTGTGTGTGTGTGTGGTGTGTGTATATATATATATATATATATATATATATATATATATATATATATATATAAAACATAGGTTGGGCAGTGGCAGATGGATTCAGAGTGTTTGTGTGAACTAATTCACACAGAGAGAAAAAAGAAAAGAAAGAAAATACAATACTTAAAATGAAGAAAAATTTTAACCAACAAAAACATAACAGTATTTCAATGGAAGACACCCAGAGCCATCCAGTTGAACCACTTTCTGCCATGCAGGAAAAATAAATGAAAGAACCCCCAACAAATGGCTATCCAGTCTTTGTAATAATGATAATAATAATAACAACAATAATAATAGGAGCAACCTCTGAGCCATCAACTTGCTTCAGCATGGAGATCACGTAGTCGGCAGGATCACGTTGACAGCATGTTGCAATGGTTGCTTCACGTGAGTGCCTACATTGTTTAAATTCTACTCCCAAAAGACTATATCAGGAAGTGAAGGAAGGAAGGGAAGTTACAGGGGTGACAGAAAATGGTGGGAAAGAGATGGGGCACCCACAGAGCCCATGAGCATCTCTCGTGAAGCCCCAAGGGCTCCGTGGAGCACAGCTTGAGAACCGCTGCTCTAGACAATGAGATTAATTAATTTGTTTATGTACCAACTTTAATATAAAGTTATGAAAACAATTGACAATTTAAAATAGTAGTTTATGTGATGCAGATTTTTTTAAAAAATGGAAGGGAAATAGAAAAAAGCATAGGTATCATGATGATTTTATATGATTACCAAGTAGAATTAGATATCAGCTGGGACCTGTTCACACTTCACAAGGTTATAGTATTATAATTCCACTGTATTTAACATGACAACATTCTATGGAATCCTGCTATTATTAGGATTTTATTGCATTAAGGTGGCAAATCAGCATTGAATTAGAACTGTCACCTTTGGTGATGGTTCCTAACACATAATGTCATGAGTAACCTGATGTCAGTCTGCCCTTTTTCTGCAATAAACATGATCTGTGCAATGGACTGGAAGACCCATTAATAGTCACGGATCGTGTCGTGTTCCCATAACATACTTGCTGTGATAAGGCCATTCCACTTCTATGCTTGCTTGCTAAGACTGAGGTGACACCAGGAGGTTGGACTTCTCCTCCTCTTTCCCCTTCCAAGTTCGAAGGCAGTAATTTGTTGATTTGAAGTTTTATTTTTTTAACCTTGGCTCTAATTGTGAAATTGTTTTAAAATTATATTAAAATATTACAGAAGGGTGGAGTTATGAGCCTAAAAAGAATTACAGCTGTGGGATTGAGATTGGCTAATTAATGAATTTGTGTGATCATTCTGGCATGTCACCACTAGCAGCCTTCCTTCAGAAGGATGGTGAAGACCTGACTGTGGGACCAAGCCTTTGGGGCAGTGCAATGAGGCAAAATGGTGTCCTGAGATGGTTTTAAAGCAACTTTTAATGTGGATATAAGTGATTTTAATGTTTGTATATATTTATGATTTTAAGTCCTGGCATTGAATGTTTGCCATATATATGATGTGCTCCGCCCTGAGTCCCCTGCAGGGTGAGAAAGGCGGAATATAAATGTTTTAAATAAACAAACAAACAAACAAACAAACAAATAAATATGACACTATAGCTGAAAGAGTAGCCAAAGAATATGCATCCCAGCTGAAATCGTTTGGCTTCCTTCTGCAGAATCCTGGGGCTTGCAGTTTAATGAGGGCCAGGACCTCTTTGGCTGAGCATTTTAATTTAAATTTAAAGACTCACTCTGCAGGAGACAGCCACAGAATTTCAGATGAGATGATACCGGCCTGGGATTCTGGTTTTGTGCAATAAAGTCCTTTCAGGCAAAAAGCTCGATCACCTTACAAAACTATAAGCACCAGGATTCAGTGGGATGTACTCATGGCAGCTAAAGTATCATCAGCAGCCCATTTACATGTTGTTGTTGTTGTTATTATTATTATATTTATACCCCGCTTTATCTCTCCTGCAGAAGACTCAAAGCGGCTTAACATTTAAAAAATCAGCATACAATTTAAATTATGCAGATATGTGAACATTAAAACAGGATGAAATATAAACATTATTAAAAAATTTCCAGTTAAAAATCATAAAACATATTCAAAGTGAAAAACTACAGCACCCCATAACTTGATCTTAAAAACCTTCATATTTAAAAGCCTGCCTGAATAAAAGGTTTTAGCCTGCTGTTGGAAGGATAATAGAGAGAAGGCCATTCTGGCTTCCCTGGGAAGAAGGGAGTTCCAGAGTTGAAGAGCAGCTATTGAAAAGTTTCACTGTTATTCCCATCAACTGAGATTGAGATGGAGGTGGGATTGAGAGATCTCAGGCAGGTTCGTACAAAGGGATGCAGTGTGCCAAATAGCCTGGATCTGAACAATTGAAGGCCTTTCGAGGAATCCTATTTGAATTTGAATCTTGATAGACAGTTGACTCCCTAAGTGAGTAAATTACAGTGTGATCTGACTGAAATTAAAATTAAACACACCTCATCTCCATAGGTTTACATGTAATCTCCATAGGATTACAACTCTGTCATTGTAATAAACTGGTGTTGGCTAATCCATTTTTTTTAAAACAGAAGAGCAGCACACTTTCAGAGCAGAAATATGCCCTGAGTCATGGCCAGAACCCTTTGCCTATATACATGGTTCTCAACACCAGATACAAGTACAGCCTTCCAGAATTTAAAGGTAACATTACTTTATTTATTTATTTATTATTCAAACTTGTATGCCGCCACTCCCCGAGGGCTCGGAGCAGCTCACAACATCCAGTAAAACACATAATACAGAAAATTTAGCAATTTGTTAAAAACAAAGCTAAGATTCAAAGGCCAGCCGGAACAGATGGGTCTTACAGGCCCTGCAGAATGCCGACAAGTCTCCTAGGATCCGAACTTCATCAGGCAAAGTGTTCCAGAGCAACGGCACCACAATAGAGAAGGCTCTGCGCCTCGTAGATGTTAGGCGAATGGCCTTGAAGCTGGGTACTTCCAATAGATTTAGGTCTTCAGAGCGAAATGATCTCTTACTACTTACTTATATTAGCACTTAATTTGAAACCAGAATAATTTCTTGTTACAAGTAGACATATTGATTTAGCAAGAATCTTCTTGGTGTCACAGGTTACCCAGGTTATGCATGTTTTCTGGGATGTAATGGATGGAAGTATTTAATATCTACTTGTGCCATGTCCCACACCCTTCCCTCCCTAGGCCTCTTCCAGGTACCCCCAAATGCTCTGCAACCATCATTGAATAGCAGGTGGGCAAAAGAAAAGAGGTCAAAAAGTGACCAGCCAGCTCTGCAACTAGGAGGAAAAATGAATGTCACCAGAGATACGAGAAGTCAACATAACCTCTTTTCTCTTCTGCCTTGGTTATTTCCAACTCTCTCTGCTTCAGACAGTATATGGCAGTGGTCCTCAATCTGTGGGTCTCCAGATGTTTTGGCCTACAGCTCCCAGAAATTCCAGCTAGTTTACCAGTTGTTAGGGTTTCTGGGAGTTGAAAGCCAAAATATCTGGGGACTCACAGGTTGAGAACCACTAGTATATGGCCATAGAAATTTGGAAGCTGCCTTTCAGGGACAGGAGGGATGTAGAATTGTCCATCGCTTGAATGTTTGATTTTTAAAAATATACATCTAATTGTTAATTATCAGAGTAATACTTGTCCATAGTAACATAGGCATGCCATTCTGAGATAACCTGGTAATTTTTGTCCCTTTTTGCTATGGTAAATCTTAGAAGGAAAAGGTATCATCCTTTCTGCTATGGCTAACTATCTATACTTTGGCCAAATATGACAGTTCAACATAATTAATAAGATGCATAGCCTTTTCCACAATGGGATGAATTGTAAGAGAAACTTTAAGTCCAAATTATTTGAATGTTGAGCAAGAAAATATATTTCCATTGCTGGTAACTCTACACTGCTTGGAGGAATTTTTCTAGCATGTGATTATCCACCTCATCAGATGGGGAAAATTGCCTGTCCTATGCCTTTTTATCCCTTTTCAGCCATGGAGCCCATCAGTTCCCACACACACTGATCTAATTCTGGCAGGGCTCTGTACCTAAAAAGTGTGAAATTGGTATAGGAGGCAGTGAAGGCAACGTGGGAGGCTTTCCGTGATGCTTCCCTTTGTGGGATGAGGTGAGGGGGAAGACAGGTGATGTGGGGCAAATCCAGGATAAAATGTGATGAGGTCCTTAGAGCCTACTCCACATTCATGTTGAAAGAAGTCATTGAAGACCTTTGATATGTAAGCTGAGACCTACAATGCTTTGCTGCTGTTGCGTCATATGTCCTTGCTCTACCCGAAGCCTCCATTCATTTCCCTTGATCACCGGCCATTCACAGATGTTTCCATTTTTGTCCAAACTCACTTTTGTCCAAAATCATGGTTCCGACCCTGATTCCAGTGAGAAGATCCCATAAAACCAGTGGCAGCAGGCAATATGGGTGCAAGGCAGGAAATCTGGATAATAGCACAACTTTTTCATCATTGATCTGTGGTGGAGGCTCTGCTTTATTCCTATAAGTGATATTAATTGGGTTAGTTGGGATGTTGGGAGTTGGGATGTTCTCAGTGATGGCCCTGCAGTTGTATAATTCTCTTTCAATTAATATTCATAGTTCTAGAAAGGCCTTTAGAAAGTTTGTTTTGACATATTTTCAAATGAATTGTCTAAAGTCATATTTCACAGGGATTTATTGAGTTCTGTAAACTTTGTACTGATATATTCCACTTGTGTTTCTTTGTTCCCTTAATTTTATATACATTGTTTAGTGAAGACTTGGCTGAAATGAGTAAGTAAGAAATAATAGCTGGAATAAATAAATGTATTTGCTATAGTAAAGAGGCTACACTCAAAGCTGAACAACCACAAACCAAGATTACATAACATTAAATGTCAATTTGAGCCTATATTTTCTTTTTGAAGAATGGATGGAGTTTACTCCCTTTGAGGTTGGATTACTGAAATATGGTGCCTATATTCGTTCTGAAAATTTTGGAAGTAAATTTTTTATGGGTCGGATGATGAAGAAGGTTCCAGAATCTCAAATCAGCTACATGAAAGGTGATTTAAATTTCTCTATTTTTAAGAAAGCGAATGATTACTTCATCAATGTTCTGATGCTTCCTTGAATTCCCATTTTAATGAAATAAATATTGACTGCACCATGCCTAAAACATGTATTTCCTTCTGAAAACATCACAAAAGCTGTTATTTCAAACAGACTTCAAGCTTTTAGGGTTTAATGAAGTTCTAGATCATTTCCAGTTGGGAAAAAATATTGAGCAAAAAAAAGATTCATTGGCTCCCATAGCCTATATCCTCTGGTGGAATCCCTAGGATGGAGCCCCATGAGAGGCCGTCATATGATGTGAGGGCATATCTCTGGGAATTCGTGGTCATGAGGCTTCGTTTCCTAAGTGCATTGAAACAGAACTCAAATACCTCTTTTATCAGAAGTTGGGTGTCAATTGACTCCTGGTAGAGAGAGACGGGGTAAAGTGGGGAGAAGACGGGAAAAGGCAAGGTAAGGATGCGGGATAGTTGTCCTTCCCTAAAGAGGGAATGGGAGGGAATGGGTTAAGATGGTTCCCTCTGCTTTCCCCTATTTTCCTCTGCTTTCACCTGCTTTCCCTTTGCTCTGTCTGAAGAAGTCCCATAAAGAATAAAGCACATGCAAGTTTAGTCTCCTTTATCCAGACATCCAAAATTTGAACAACTTTAGGAATTAAAACAACTCCCAGCTTCAATCTTTGGAATAAGGGACTTGTCATTAATCCAGCACTTGCTGGATTTTTCCTCAAGGCAACCTAATGGGCAGGGCGGGGGGAGAGAACAGGAAAACCAACTGTTTTTACAAGGCCATTGTAAAAAGCAGACATTCCTGATGTTGCTTCCTCACTTGCTTTCTGAGCAGCTAATGGAGCCTAAAGACAGGACGGATGCCTTGAAACTGCCACAAGGGTGAGGACAAAACTACCACGCGGCCAATGATCATATACAACTAAGAGAGAATGAAAAATACTTTGATGGGCAGTGGAGCACTGAAGGATTTCCCCCTTCCCTTTCCAGCTACTTTGCTTAAAAAAATGTGGGAATGTGCTGACAGTCTGGGAAGCATCTGGGATATTTGCTTTTTGCAGTGGCTTCTTGTATGCAGTCTTCTCCCCATTCTCCTCTTTGGTTTCCCCTTTTGGGTTTCCAGCAGTGGTGGAGCAAGGGTTCCTTTTGTGGATGGATGGAATGGCACTGGTGTATGACTTATCAATTTCTCCCACCCTTCATTATGTGTATGCAATATAGATATTCTAAAATCTGAAAAACAACAACCACAAAGGGGGACTCGAACTTTACTAACAGGCGTATATTTGTTTCATTCCTCTTATTGTTTTCTTTCTTGTGCATCAGACAGCTTAGAGCAAAACACACAGGTTATACAACTGTAACTTTTTATTGTCACAAGCTCTGTAATTAAATGTTGATTATAATTCAGACAGTCTTTTTGTGTGGATCACTTGTGCAATGTGCATCAAATTAGACTAGGCAATCCAGTTGCCTTCTAAATCAGGATGGAAATTATGAAGCCTTACAGCTAGTACTGTCTTGTAACTACCAGCATTTCTCACCAGTGATTACTTATTATGCTAGCTTTGGCTTCAGGAAGTTACCATCCAACAACATCTGAAGGGCTACACAATTCCTAACAGGTAAAATAATTCAAGGAGCTAATAAAGGATTAATTCTAAGTACTAGCCCTGAATCAAATTCAGTCAATGGGGTTTATGTTAGCGTGGCCATGGTAAGTTCTCACAAACTAGGAGTTTGATTTTTGCCTCATTTTCCTGGGAAGGGCAAGAATTTGCACCCTCTGATCTTCTCCCCTCTGCTGAGTTAACTGAGTGAACATTACTTTTGTAGTGTGTACAAATTGCAAATAAAAGGAACCCAAAGAAAGGAAAAGAGAGGAATTGGGACATTTTAAAACCCACTGAAAAAACTGGACATTATTAATTAGGACTGTCCCTGCCAAATTAGAACAGTTGAAAAACATGACATACCTGCCAGTTCACCTGCTAGTCTGCAATGCGTTTTCAGAAAATGTTGTGGATATGATGATAATATGCCTTAAGTATGGTACTGATTCTTGGCATATTAGAAAAAAATATTGTTGGTTAAATATATTGCTGTTTAAATAATTTGAGAATTACTGACTAGGGACCTCATCAGACAGAGGTACTCAAGCCGGGGGAAAGCAGGGGCATCCATGGGGCAGTGAGGCAAATCCAGCGGGCAGCAGGGGAAACCATCGTCCCACACCTTGCATTGCCCACATTGCCCCCTTCCCCATCACAAGAGGGTAAGCGTTACTGCCCAAGCCACTCTGAGTCCCCCCTCGGGGGTTGAGAAGAGCGGGGTAGAAATAATGTAAATAAATAAAAATAAATAAACTTCCACCACTATTTTCCTGGCTTACTATATGGGAACACGGGGAGCTTCCCATGTTCTCAGGGCTCCGATCTATGATTCTTTAGTATAAAAAGTCTTTATTGAATTTCAAATATATGACAGAAAGAATTTAAAAACATGAAACAGTAAGAAAGTGTATCACCCGAGTTGTTTACTCTGGGTGTCAAGAATAGAAACAGAAAATCCATAGAAAGTTCAAAGTACAAAGTAAAGTGTGTGCTTTAGGGTGTATAAAGAAGCTAGGGGTTGTTAACCCCCTTGCTTTTGCGGAGTGTTAATGGTTTGAAGGCATGACGTGATTTCTCTTTCTTTCGACCTCTGTGGCTAGGTGGTATCTCTTCTTCTGTTGGTTGGCTCAATCGGGTATTTGGGTGCTGTTCTCTATACACAAAGATCCAAAAAAGATTACAAACATATCCCCTTTCCCTTTCCCCCTCCCCCAATCTATCCCCCTATTAACCCGTTGGTTCTTCTCTCTCCTCCCTCCTTCCCCTCTTCCCTTTATAGGCTTTTCACTTTAAGCTCTATATCTTTCTCCCTTTAAAGTAATCGATCAAATCTGACCAATCCCATTTGCTGTTTTTTCCACTGTCCTCTTTATCGTTCTTTCTCCCTCTAGGGCCTCTGTCATGGCTTCCATCTGAACCGTCTCAATAATTTTCATCAACCATTCTTCCCTTGTGGGGGCCTCTTGTGATTTCAATGTCTGGCCATTACCATTTTTGCCGCCGTAGTAGTCAGGATAAATAGATTTTTATCTTTCTTATCCCAGGAGGGGTCCACTATGCCTAATAGGAATAGTTCTGACGTTTCTCGATCTTTCTTTCAACATTTTCTCCAATTCCGGTGTGTATCTCACTCCAAAACTTCTCTGCCGGGGGCACATCCACCACATGTGGAAATATGTGCCTATTTTTTTTTTTACAATTCCAGCAGTCTGGCTTTTGATTTTTATATATTTTGGCTAGTTTGTTTGGTGTGAGGTACCACCTATATATTAGTTTAATCCAACTTTCCTTATACTTATGACAGTAGGAGATGTTGACGTTGTTTTTCCAAATGGCTATCCAGGTCTCCTCCTTTATCTTATATCCTATGTTTCTGGACCATTGTATTTTATAGTTTTCCCCTTTGGTCCCAGATTGATCCCAACTTAATAAAATTTTGTATATCCGTCCCACTTTTTTCTTTTTATCGTCGAAAATTATCTCTTCTAATTCATTTGGCGTATCCATAAATCCAGTTTTTATATCCTCTTTGTATTTTTCTCTTAGTTGTAGATAAGAGAACCAATCAATTTCTCTGTCGGTCTCAATCTGTTCTTTGGTCCGTAGCTCATAGATATTGCCATTCCATCTCAGAGTTTCTTTATAAGTCAACCATCTCCTACTGTCAAGTTGGCGTATTCTATGAGCTTCCATCGGATCTATGATTCTTGTAGGATAGAGTCAGTACAGAGCCCTATTGGAAGTAGCCCTGCATCATGTGATGGGCTCCGTCATGCTTTGTCCAGGCTCTGACCTGCAAGCGTCGTAGAACAGGGCTGAAGACTAATGTGATGAGGTCCTAAGTATTATCTGTTTTCCCTACACAACACTAACTAATCATTTAGATTTATATGACATATACCATTTCTTTCTAAATATATTGTTTTGTGTAGAATACTCAAAGAGCACTAGAAAAAAATAATTTTGCCACAGCAATGATTGCATAATAATATTTTTTAGTAATCTTACTGAAATGTCATGAAGTACTGTGCAAGCTTTTCAGTTACCAAGATTTCTTTATTAGGCAAGATGCTAAACAATGAAGAATGTTGAGGGAAAGCCTGGATAATTATCAGCCCATGGCTTTAAGAGAGAAAGTATGATAAAGATGCAAAATGTAAAATTAAGCTCCACAGGAAACTGAGTTAATTTTTAGTGCCTGACATTCTGGTTACTAAAAAAAAGATGAAGAAAAGGCTGTTTTTTTTCATTTTAAAATACTCTAAAATCAGTTGCTGCTAAAATCTATATCCTTTGATGAGTAAAAAGCAGGTTCCTTGATAATAAGAATTAAATGTTCTTTTTTTGCTGGTGTTTAAGTTTTACAAACTGCAAAGGCAGAGTGAGTCTGCCCTCTTCTGACATTAGTATGAGTTGCAAACCAAACAGAAGCACAGGTTACTTGCGTCAACTAAAATCACAGTAACTATTTCAGAATATTTTAGAAAATTTCATAATTCCACATTTTTTTCTTCATGCATCCTAACTTTATATTAAACACACACATATAATGTTCAAGGTTGGGAAAGGAGTACGGCAGGGTTGTATACTCTCAATTTGTATGCAGAACACATCATGCAACATGCGGGGCTTGATGAATCTAAGACTGGAGTTAAAATTGCTGGAAGAAACATTAACAACCTTAGATATGCAGATGATACCACTCTGATGGCTGAAAGCAAGGAGGATTTGAGGAGCCTTCTAACCAAGGTGAAAGAAGAACGTGCAAAAGCTGGGTTGCAGTTCAACAACAAGATTATGACAACCAGATTGATTGATAACTGGCAAATAGAGGAGAAAACATGGAGGCAGTGACAGACTTTGTATTTCTAGGCACGAAGATTACTGCAAACACAGACTTCAGCCAGGATATCAGAAGACATTTACTTATTTGGAGGAGAGCAATGAGCAATCTCGATACAATAGTGAAGAGTAGAAACATCACACTGGCAACAAAGATCTGCATAGTTAAAGCAGGAGTATTCCCCGTGGTAACCTGTGGATGCGACAGCTGGACCATAAGGAAGGCTGAGTGAAGGAAGATAGACGCTTTTGAACTGTGGTGTTGGAAGAAAATTCTGAGGGTGCCTTGGGCTGCAAGAAGATCAAACCGGTCCATACTCCAGGAAATAAACCCAACTACTCACTGGAGGGAAGGATATTAGAGGCAAAGATGAAGTACTTTGGCCACATAATGAGAAGACAGGAAAGCTTGGAGAAGATAATGATGCTGAGGACAATGGAAGGAAAAAGGAAGACGGCCGACCAAGGGCAAGATGGATGGATGGTATCCTTGAAGTGACTGGCTTATCCTTGAAGGAGCTGAGGGTGGCCACGGCCAACAGGGAGCTCTGGCTTGGGCTAGTCCATGAGGTCACGAAGAGTCGGAAGCGACTGAATAAATAACCAACAACATTATTTAATGTGCAGTTAAGCCCTCAAGTGAGTTAGTAAAAGTGTAAATTGTTTTTAGTGAGATCTGTTAAATGTTTTACTATATTTTTCCTGGTTTGATTTTTGTTTGAGGTTTTTACATACATTCTTCTCCTTGGTAAATCTTCTATTTCACTGGCAACTTTTTTAAAGGTTGCAGGTAAGATAAAGTATTTATATCAACTGAATTCATAAGTGTTGCTAAAATATGTATCTTCCTACTGGCACTTCATACTGTTGTATGGTGTGATTTTTAATACTGAATGTAATGTTTTTAACTGTTTAATATGTATCAATTTTAATTTTAATGTTCATTGGAATTGTCTGTTGCTTTAAGGCATTGAATAATTGTCTATATGTGAGCCGATTTGAATCCCCTTCGGTGTTGAGAAAGGTGGGGGTATAACTAGGGTAAATAAATAAATAAATTGTAAGCAATTCAATATTTTTGTTGTCAATAATAATTGCTGTTAGATTCTTCTCGGTTTACCATGGACTTTGATACACAATGTCTAGAAATGCATTTTTTCTAAACTATTGGACGATCAACGACTGACCCCACAAGGCAATTTCCTGCCAGGAATACAGCTAGAGTAATTTGTTATAACTGAAATGCTGTAAATGCTCCCTTCTCATCCCCCTCCAGAGCCTCCTAGTAGCTTGATATCTTCTTTTAGCCACCCCCTTTAGACATATACCTGTTCTTTAAACTGCAATTTAACTTATCTTTTAAATCTGTTTTCTTTTTATAACATGTTTTTAATCTGCTTTTATATTTGACCAACTTGGGAACTGTGATTCCCCTTCCTTGGGCAAGCCCCTACAAAATGTTTTGATTTACAATACAAACAGCTCACAACTGTTAACTGTTGCTGGGAAAACACACACATGCAGGTAACACCTCTTCCTGTGAAGGTTTTATAGCTATGTTCAGAGAAAACTACTAGTTGCAAGATGACACCAGCATTCCTGATAATTAAAAAGTCATGGTGCCTCAACATTGTAAAAGTTAGCTGTATTGCTTTTATCAGGGGCAAGAACACCTGGAGCCTTGGAAGGCCACACCGCCTGATTTTCAGCTACTCTTTTTCATTTGCGATAAACTGGTGTCTTGACATACACATTTCATTTTTATCTGTATTTCTTCTCTAGTGTGATGAGGTTCTCAATCATTTGTTTTCTTTCAATCTCCAGGTGTATGGAGTAATGTATTTTCTTATAACCTGTTGGATTCCTGGCGAGCACTTGATGCTTCTGAAGAAAGTTTTTGGCACAAATACACCAGGGACAGAGTAAAGGATATAGGTTAGTCATTTGATGTTTGACTATAGGTTTTTTGCTTGATTGAATCCTCCATTCTATTGTCTGCTCTGTTGGTAAAATCCTTGCCTACACAAACAGTAACCAATTTAGTACCGGAGTCTCCACTCAGCATAATCACGAGATTAGCCACAGAACTAGTTCCAAAACAGTTGTTTTCCCTAGTTCTGAATCTTAGCAAATTCAAACAATGGTACTGAAATTTTATGTCAAGCAGAATTGACTCATTGTAGCAAATTACTTATACTGTTTTGCTTTGGGAAGATATCATTAGCAATTGTTCTCTTAGCTTTAGTGATAGCTAAGATGTTACTTCTAATATTTTTTCAAGGTTAGGTAGAAACTATCAGTGTAAAAGGGTGAGTTGGCTCCCCTCCTTTGTGCTCTACAAAACATATAAAAACAATAAATAAATGGTATTTTTAAAATCAGTTTAACACTTGAAAGATTATTCTCAAAATCTGCTTCCACATAAAAATTAAGTCAAGCCGTGGTGATTAATTTTAATCAATAATAGTAACAGAGTTTCCATGCCTATAAGACTTTTTGCTTTTTATGTCTTGGGAAAAGGAGAAGAGAAAGAACCCTAGATGATTTCTTATGTGTATGTGAGTTACTTCCACTGTTTAACACTGGAGCCACATCTGGTTATCCAGAGGCCCCAATGCTGCTCTTTGGTATTCCCCTATGACACCTTTATTTAATGGTTTCTCATGAATTATTCACTGTCCTATGGCTTAGTTACTATCTGGAACAGCTTTAAGCTAATATGTACAAATGCTTTTCATTCCATCATTTTTCCTTTGGCCTTGTCAAACTTGAGAAAAAACTGGCATAACTTATGATGATAATGTAATATTTAGTCTATGGCAACATAGCTCTGAAGCTGTGATGGGAGGAGTCAGAAGGCTTCTGACAAGACGAAGGAGGGAAAGCTAGTCAGTCAGGGAAAGGAGCTCAAAGTGTGAGGAGCTCAAGTCTGTGTCAGGAATAGGAGCTCAAAGTATGAAGAGCTCAGAGAATGAGTTAATAGTTTAGAGAGAGAGACAAGCTCAAAGTGAGAGGTTAAGATTGACCAGCTCTAGGGAGAGAGAGCAGGGTTTAGATAAAGTATCTAAAGAAGGCTAGTGTGCCTATAAGTACCTAAAGAAGGCTGGTGCGCCTGCATATTGAAGTGAACACATTCCAATATATAGCTGGTTAGAACATAAGAACATAAGAAGAGCCATGCTGAATCGGACCTCAGCCCATCTAGTCCAGCATTCTGTATCACAGTGGCCCCCAGTTGAACACGGGGATCTCGAGCAGAAGGGAGGGCAAAACCCTAACCTGCTCCGACCCCCCACAACCAGTACCCAGGGATATCCTGCCTACCTCAACCAACTCCGAGGTGGCACTTGAATGTCCTTTTCAGTAACTACCGATACACTTGGTATCAATGAATCTGTCTAATCCTACCTTGAAGTTGTTCAGGCTGACAGCTGTCACAACCTCTTCTGGAAGTAAATTCCATAACCCAATGACCCTCTGGGTGAAGTAATATTTCCCTTTATTAGTCCTAATTTTCCTACCTTGGAGCTTCAGGGAGTGCCCTCTAGTCCTAGTGTTTTGTGACAAAGAAAATAATTTTTCTTTATTCACCTTTTCTATCCCATGCATGATTTTATACACTTCGATCAAGTCACCTCTTAGACGCCGTCTTTCAAGGCTGAAAAGACCAAGGCGTTGCAACCTGGTTTCATAAGGGAGCCGCTCCATCCCTTGGAACATTCTTGTTGCCCTTTTCTGTACCTTTTCCAGTTCCGTTATATCCTTCTTGAGGTGCGGAGACCAGAATTGTACACAGTACTCCAAATGTGGCCTTACCATAGATTTGTAGAGAGGTAATACAACATTTGCTGACCTATTTTCGATTCCCTTTCTGATCATGCCTAGCATAGAATTTGCTTTTTTCACTGCTGCTGCGCACTGGGTTGACATCTTCATTGAGCTGTCCACCAAGACCCCAAGATCCCTTTCCTGGTTTGTCTCAGAAAGCTTTGACCCCATCAGAGGCGGATCTTACTGGAGGCCAAGGGAGGCGGCTGCCTCAGGGCGCCACTTATCTGGGGGCGTATCTGGCCATGGCTAAGGGCGCATTTGGCCGCGGCCGCCAGGTGCAGCACATGCAGCGCCATTGCTACAGGCCCGTTCGGCTAGTGTGGCGCGAAGGCGGAGCCGCAACTCGCCAGCCCCGAGGGCTGGAGGCGCCTCCGGATGCAGGCCGCCAGAGGCCCCAATGCCGTGGGGAGGGCCTGCCTCCCTGGCCTGCTGCTGCCTACTCAGGGCAAACTCCCATCCAGGGTGCCTCCTCCCTGCTGGGACCTTCCACCTTCCCGGGGCTGAGCGGGCTCTCTTTTTAGCTCGAGCTTGGCCTTAGGTGCAGGGCCGGAGAAGGACGACAGCTGCCCTGCCACCTCCGGGAGTGAGGCCCGGGAAAAGGTAAGACACAGTTGCTAAGTCTACTCACCTGTGTGTTAGCTTAACAATGGTGGGATGCTTAGGAACACATATAACACCTTCACTGTAACTCAACCCTCCTCTTATGGATGGTGGGAATATATTCCCTCTAATAATAATTATTTTTTAAATGTTGAGTGATCTGGCTTTTTGATATTTGTAATTACCACACACACAAGCATCTATTTGATAGGTTCCATGTATTATCATGATATCCAATGTATAGAATATTAAGGAATTTAGTGTGATATCCTATGGAACTCAACTCTAGTTTAGGCAGCATAAACCCATACACTTGTCTTATGGATGGTGGGAATATATTACCTCTAATAATAATTATTTTTTAAATGTTGAGTGATCTGGCCTTTTGATATTTGTAATTACCACACACACAAGCATCTATTTGATAGGTTCCATGTATTATCATGATATCCAATGTATAGAATATTAAGGAATTTAGTGTGATATCCTATGGAACTCAACTCTAGTTTAGGCAGCATAAACCCATACACTTGTCTTATGGATGGTGGGAATATATTACCTCTAATAATAATTATTTTTAAGTGTTGAGTGATCTGGCTTTTTGATATTTGTAATTATCACACACACAAGCATCTATTTGATAGGTTCCATGTATTATCATGATATCCAATGTATAGAATATTAAGGAATTTAGTGTGATATCCTATGGAACTCAACTCTAGTTTAGGCAGCATAAACCCATACACTTGTCTTATGGATGGTGGGAATATATTACCTCTAATAATAATTATTTTTAAGTGTTGAGTGATCTGGCTTTTTGATATTTGTAATTATCACACACACAAGCATCTATTTGATAGGTTCCATGTATTATCATGATATCCAATGTATAGAATATTAAGGAATTTAGTGTGATATCCTATGGAACTCAACTCTAGTTTAGGCAGCATAAACCCATACACTTGTCTTATGGATGGTGGGAATATATTACCTCTAATAATTATTATTTTTTAAGTGTTGAGTGATCTGGCTTTTTGATATTTGTAATTATCACACACACAAGCATCTATTTGATAGGTTCCATGTATTATCATGATATCCAATGTATAGAATATTAAGGAATTTAGTGTGATATCCTATGGAACTCAACTCTAGTTTAGGCAGCATAAACCCATACACTTGTCTTATGGATGGTGGGAATATATTACCTCTAATAATAATTATTTTTAAGTGTTGAGTGATCTGGCTTTTGATATTTGTAATTATCACACACACAAGCATCTATTTGATAGGTTCCATGTATTATCATGATATCCAATGTATAGAATATTAAGGAATTTAGTGTGATATCCTATGGAACTCAACTCTAGTTTAGGCAGCATAAACCCATACACTTGTCTTATGGATGGTGGGAATATATTACCTCTAATAATAATAATTTTTTAAGTGTTGAGTGATCTGGCTTTTTGATATTTGTAATTATCACACACAAAATCATCTATTTGATAGGTTCCATGTATTATCATGATATCCAATGTATAGAATATTAAGGAATTTAGTGTGATATCCTATGGAACTCAACTCTAGTTTAGGCAGCATAAACCCATACACTTGTCTTATGGATGGTGGGAATATATTACCTCTAATAATAATTATTTTTAAGTGTTGAGTGATCTGGCTTTTTGATATTTGTAATTATCACACACACAAGCATCTATTTGATAGGTTCCATGTATTATCATGATATCCAATGTATAGAATATTAAGGAATTTAGTGTGATATCCTATGGAACTCAACTCTAGCTTTGCCAGCATAATTTCAGCCCTCCTTCCAGGTGTTCTGGACTTCAGCTCCCACAATTCTGGCTGTTAGGAATTCTGGAAGTTGAAGTCCAGAACATCTGGAAGGAGGGCCGAAATTAGCCTAGACCTGATACACACATATACATACATACACACAAAAAGAGAATAGGAAGAGAGGAGGGAAAAGGGTAAGAAAGGGAACGAGATTAGGAAGGGGGCAAGGAAAAGGGTGAGGAGGAAGGAAGGATGAGAAGGAAGGAAGGGGAATATATATATATATATATATACACACACACACACACACACACACAAAGAGAATAGGAATAGAGCAGGGAAAAGGGTGAGAAGGAAGGAAGGAAGGATGGTGTGTGTGTATGGCATAGGCCAACTTCGGCCCTCCATGTGTTTTGGACTTCAACTCCCACAATTCCAAACAGCCAGTAGGAAGTCCAAAATTCCAGGAGGGCCAAAATTGGTCTATGCACCCCATCCATGTGTGTGTGTGTGTGTGTGTGTGTATGAGTGATTGGTTGGGGGGCGCCAAAATACTGTTCGCTTACCATTTAAAATTACCTTAGTCCGCCCCTGGACCCCATCAATTGGTAGGTGTAATTGGGGTTCTTTGCCCCGATGTGCATGACTTTACACTTGTTTAGGTTAAAATGCATTTGCCACTTTGTTGCCCATTCACTCAATTTCGAGAGATCTTTCTGGAGCTCTTTACAGTCAGTTTCATTTTTAACTACCCTGAACAGTTTAGTGTCGTCTGCAAACTTTGCTACCTCAGAATTCACTCCTACATCCAGATCATTAATGAATAAATTAAAAAGTAACGGACCCAAAACTGAACCTTGGGGTATGCCACTTCTCACCTCTTTCCACCCAGAGAAATGTCCGTTTATTACCACCCTTTGTTTCCTACAGTTTAGCCAGGTTCCAATCCAGGACAAGACCTGTCCCCTGATTCCATGGCTGAAGAGCTTATTTAGGAGCCTTTGGTGAGGGACTTTGTCAAAAGCCTTTTGAAAGTCAAGGTAAACAATATCGACTGGGTCCCCTTTATCTATGTGTTTATTTACACCCTCAAAGAATTCTAACAAGTTAGTAAGACATGATTTGCCTTTGCAGAAACCATGTTGATTTTCTTTCAGCAATGCCTGTTCTTCTATGTGCCTAGTAATATTTTCTTTAATAATGGTTTCCAACACTTTGCCTGGAACTGAGGTTAGACTGACTGGTCTATAATTTCCTGGATCAACTCTGGATCCTTTCTTGAAGATCGGTGTTACATTTGCCTCCCTCCAGTCCTCGGGTACAGTGCCTGATCTTAGAGAAAGGTTATATATCTTAGCTAGCAGTTCAGCAATTTCACACTTGAGTTCCTTAAGAACTCTGGGGTGGATGCCATCTGGCCCTGGTGATTTGTTGACATTTAGTTTAGTAAGGCATGTGAGAACATCCTCCTTGTTTATCTCTATCTGTTTTAATTCTTTTAATTCCCTCCCTGAAAAAACTGACTCAGCTGCAGGCGTATGTTGTCTGTCCTCCTGTGTGAAAATGGAGGCAAAGAAGTCATTTAGCCGCTCAGCAATCTCCTTGTCTTCACTGATTTTCCCTTTCTGACCATTGTCGCCGAGTGGTTGAAGACAATAGTGAAGCTATTGTGACTGTGGTTTTACTATAATTAGTTTTAGTAACCTTATTAAGTTGTGCCTCCTCGGAAGAAGTTATACTAAACCAAGCTTTGTACAAGAATAAATTATTAATTGTTATTCATCAAACAAACCTCTCTGTGCCAGTGATTTGAAGTCAAGCCTCGTTTTAAAGTGTATTCCTGTCACAAGAAGAGTTCATTACCTCATAAAGAGCTTCCCTCACGAAAGGGTTTCAAATACATCTCTCTCATAAAATAGTGGCTGTTTTAAAGTAAAGTCTCCTCATCGTTCTTTACAAGTTTAATGGTCAAAGAAATAATAATTGGTGGCAGCGTTTCGGTCTCTTCGCAAAGTGGTGTGGCAGCGGTGGGATAGCCTGCCCTGCCACGTTAAAAGGAAAGGTTGAATGGTGAAGAGACATCATCGCAAATTGGAAGTACAGCGGTGGAACTGAAAGGACAGCCGACGTCGTAACAGGAGGCTTCCTATGTTCCATTGCAAACCAAGAGGCCAGCGCGAGGAGAAGCTGTACAGTGTCTCTTCCCTGCATGTAATAGGAAAGCATTGCTGCAGGTAAGGTGGAGGGCAGGGGGAGCCTTGGCCCTGGAATTGATGCACTGCCCCGCTGATTCACCATGAAGGTTAGCAAATTGGCCCAGGGTACCACATCAATGTGATGAGGTCCATAGTCTGTTTGGAGAGCATTGTCAAGCAGCACTCATATACAATGAGTTTAGATAAGTGAACATGTGGATCTCCTCCTATAATATTCAGAGAAAGGCAGTTTTAAATAATGCTCTGGACACTGTGGGGCATTTATTGCACGTATGGACTACGGGTGAAAATTCTTGCATGTAATACCATTTTGCTCTGGGATAAAATAGGATAGATGCACTTTAGTGTATGTGCTGCAGTTATTTTCAATTGGGGAAAGAGAATAGGGATATGGTTCTGCTTCTCTTGAGTACTCCTACACATTCCACCTCTTTCTTCCAGCAGAGCTCCCCCCCCCCTGCTTTCTGGGGCGTAATTTCATAATGTTTCTGGTTTAGGTGTGATGTTTGCCTTCTTTACAATGGGAATGATTTCTCCCTTAAGGCCTGTCTTTCACAGCTCTTACACTTTCTTTGTGGTAAATGACACATAAAATTACTCTCCAGTGGCATTTTGCCTGGATATCTTCATTGGCATTTACTCACTACTTGAATGTTTTCTCTGGTGATGTTTAAGTGACAAAAACAGGTTTTGTGCTCTACTTGAAGAAATTATATGAATAAAAGTAAGAAATAAATATAGATGATCAGACTGACATTGATCTCCAAGAGCAGTAGATTTTTTTTCCTGGCGGTAGACATTTGTAAAAAGTTTATTATAATATCTCAAGCCACTGAAAAGTTATGAAAATATGTTTTTCACATTTCCTACTTTTGTTTGTAGTTATAACATGTAAGTAGAGAAAACTAAGAAAACATTTATTGATACCATACATAAGACAGAAACTGCACCAAACGTCAATTGTCTGTATTTTTAAGATGCTTCTACATCTTAAAAATACATAAACAATTTGAAAATTATAGATTCATAACTCAGAATACAAATTTCAATTACTAAGCCCAGTATAACGATGCTTGTAAGTAAAATGTAGCACGAGGTTTCTCATCAATCATTCAATCAATTAAAATTAACTAGTAATATTAGGTAGGCCATGGTTCGGTATTCCGGTGTAGTTGTTGTTGAATCATTTAGTTGCAGGGATTTCCCTATTTCTCCCTTCTTTGAAAATATGAAAACCCTTAATGAGAAAAATCAAATCAATAATTGATGCACTTTAGGTTTTAAATCTTTAGTTAAGTCTTGCGGCTCACAGCAACAAATAATATTTTAAGGGTATCCAATGTTAATGAAAAGGCTAAGAATTGATAGTTTAGACTAAGCCCATCCATAAGACTGACTCCCTTATAGATGGGTTTAGTGCATCCCTCTCTTCCACCCACCAAATATCCATTTTACAATTTAAATTTGACCACAGAAGCAAAAATAGTTTAACTTGTGCATGTGCGCGTGCTTTACCTGACAGTACATTAATGCTTTATGATCATTTAATGCTCAAATTATTATCTATCCTGTTTCCCACATCTCTATGTAAATTTTCATTTCATAATGGCCAGGAAGAGGCCTAATTAAGTCCCAATTACATATTGAGGTAGAGTTATCATCCTACGCCATAATCTATTATTTTCTCTTCATATAATGCTTCTTATAAAGTATCAAACATTCTGGTGAGTCCCGTGGCAAAGCAAGGACAGGGCTAACTGTTGATGCAGGCACTTCTGAAAGAGGAAGTTTGTTTTGAAGGGGCCTCATATACATTTCCCCAGTTGTCCTCTCACCAACAGTGGTACCATATTGTAATGGCTTCTGCAGGATTACAAAACATAGCAGTATAACAGGCTCTGCTACTGCCAGGCTTTCCCCCAGCTTCATTTATGAAAAGGGCCCAAAGCAAGATATCTCTTGTTTGGTCTACTTTCTAGACTCTTCTCCTTAAGTTCTATGATCTTAACTAAATTTCTGTTAGGTTGTATGGGTGACTCCAAAAAGATAACTCTCACAGACCTCTAGGCTTTATGGAAAGTTGGGCTCGTATACTTTTTAATATTCTGCACACACCACACAAGCTCTCCTCCATGAAGTCCAACATTCCCTGCTTGGGTTGTTGTTGGTTGGGATTTCTGAGAGTTGAAGCTGAAAATACCTGGAGGATCAAAGGTTAGGAACCATTGGTCTATAGTAAATGTTTGTCAGAAGTTGACCAAAGAGTTACACTAGAGCAGGGGTGGGCAACCTACGGCCCGCGGGCCAGATGCGGCCCGGCAGCCGATTCTGTCCGGCCCGGGGAGAAGGGTGTCGGGGGTGGGGCCAAGAGGAAGAGGTACCACTGCCGCCATCCCATCGCGGGCTCTGTGGGGCCTGTGTCGGCAGACAGGCCAGAGGAGCGGTGGCTTTGGAGTGCTTGCCATCCCTGGAGGCGATCCGGGCCTGCAGTGGGAGCAGTCGGCGACCTGCGGCGGTTGATCGCCCTGGCGACCCGGAAGACTGCAGCCTCCGATTGCCTGCTGCTCTGCTCTCCTGTGCTGCGGCAGCGGCTGGGTCCACTTTGCCATCCTCTGGGCTGGGTCCATTGGGCCATTCCATCTTGGTTCGCACCTTGTCTTCTTGAATTTAATTTAATTTAATTTTAGTGGGTTTTATTATTTTATAATAATTTTATTATAATAAAATAATATAATAAATAATATAATATAATGCTGTGTTATATTATATTATAATTTCAATATATTATAATGTCTATATATACTATAATATAATTATGATATTAATACTAATAATATATGAATATTTCTTGATATATTAATATGTTAATATATTAATGATTTATTGTAATATATAGTAAATATAGTAAATAAATAAATAAATAATGTAGAATAGAATGTAGTTCCGCCTTTAGGTGCAGCCCTCCAAAATATTTTTTGGCTCTCGTGTGGCCCCTTGGAAAAAATAGTTGCCCACCCCTGCACTAGAGGATCTAGAGCAGGAGTGTCAAACTCATTTTCATCCAGGCACCTCACCCTTCTGGTTGCCTTAAAGGGGCCATTGAATCTATGGATGGAGAATCCATGTACACATAGGGCCAACTATAAATTTTTAAATAGTGGTCAGTGCTCTTTAGTGTTTACCTAATTTGGGTAGCCACATGTTGTTGAATGACAGCTCCCATCGCTTTTGATTCTTCAGTGTTCAGACTGGGGCTAATGGAAATTGCACCAGGTGTGTTAAGAAGAAAAAGGATTCATTCTGGTGGTTATTATTATACACATGTTACATGAATGTTCCGGTAAGTTTGGGCCACTCCTGGTTGGGGTATAACTGGGTGTCTCTTGGGATATATTGGTGGCTCTCCCTCGCTCACTATCTGGGGATGGTAGTTGGGGAAGCCATGCCATCTGCGTTGGTATGATTGCATACAAAGACTGTGTGATTTCTGTTACTCTGAAGGACTGTTATTTTTATGCAATGCCACAAGCTTATTTTGCTGTTTTGAACTCCGCTGAACAAGATTAAATTTGTGTTTCCTTCTGGTGTGTTGCTAAATTTTGAAATAAGAGAATGCACAAAAAGTATAGACTTACTACAAAAGAGACAAAACTTCAACTCCTGAGTATACAAAAGCTATCAAATATTGTCTTTGATGATCAAGCTTCTGCATTATCTGCAACAAAACCAACAACATTGTAAGACGAACTTTAAAATATATTATAACATATATTGGTGCATATATATGCATTTTCTTCTGCATGCTGCTTCAGTGTATTCACCTTTATTGTGTTTTTCTGACATGTAGAGGAATGGCCTTCACAACCATCAAGACCACAAGAGCTGCATACTCAGCTGGTGATTCCTGCCCCCAAATTTCCTACGATTCTTCGTGAAATAATAACAAAACGCATAACAACTTCAGAAGTCTACAATTTCTTAATGGGATTCCAACTAAGCAATGAATATCTAGATAATGAGAACTTTCGTATTTGGAAAGGTAAGTGGTTGGGAATGTTTATACCCTTGCATCATGGTTTTCATAACATTAAGCATATAGGGTGGTTTAAAAAAGATTAGAATAGATAAATAAGCAAATAATAGTTATTAGAAGGCTAGTTTGATCCCAAAAAATTGGTTCAAAACTCATTTTGTATGTAGGGGGCAATGGTGGTTCGGATCTAAAGTCAATTCCAATTTTCAAAGAAAAAAAGTTCAAAACTTTTCAAAACTTCTGAGACTTCTGAATACTTTGTTAATGGTTTCAAAGTGTTATTTCCTGTTTCATCGGGTGGTCCTTACTTTGAAAGTAGTTGTTTTACTCCAGAAAGGGAGGGGAAAGCAAAGGGAAGAAATCCGTCCACTCTGGTTAAAACCTCTTTTCTTTCTTAAGACTGACGTGGAAGGGAAAGAAAAGGAAAGGAATCTATCCACACTGGTTTAAACTGACTTGGATCCATCCAATCCACACTGGTTTAAACTGACGCGGGAGAGAAAGGAAAGGAATCCATCCACACTGGTTTAAACTGATGCGGATGCATCCCATCCACACTGGTTTAAACTGACGCAGGAGGGAAAGGAAAGGAATCCATCCACACTGGTTAAAACCACTTCTCTTGATGACGCGGGAGGGAAAGGAAAGAAAGGGAATCCATCCACATTGGTTTAGAAGGCTTCTCTGGCTTGAACCAAGGCCAGGGAACAGAAGCAGGGGGGGGGGGGAGCTGAATAATTTCCGACTCACTTATTGATTCGTAAGAGAAATGGCGGAAAAAGCTCCGGAAGGGCAAAGGGACTTCCAGTTTCCTTAAAAACTTTGAAATCGCTTCAAAAAGGAAATCTTTCCAAATTTATTCCGAATTACGAAGATTCCGAACGAACCTAACCATGTCTAGTTATTAGCATTGTAATTCTGGAAATAGGCATTTGTGCCTAATTAATGAAATATGAAAGCCCTTTTCTTTTTGCAGGTGCTGCTAAATCTAATACAGTAGATTCTCAGTTAATTGGCTTCTCTCAATTTTCCGGAAACCTAAAATCTCCACAGTGCTATTGTTTTCGTGACTACCAAAGTCACTGAAAAGACAAACATGCACACACTTTGTGAATGCATCACACCATTTATATGTGTATGTGTGTTTCTTAAGAGTGGATACTGCCAGTCAGGATTCATATAGTGCATGCTTTTCCTGTAATTACAGTAATATACTACCTAGTCCATGTGAGTTGGCTATAGCTTGTGGATTTATGTTGCATATGTAGTGACACTGTACCTTCTAATAATGAAAGCTCCTTTCCATGTGTGACCTGTGGAGTACAGGTGACCTTGGGAAGAATGTTTCAACCAAGACTTTCTCCTTCCAAATTTCACAGATCTCCCAATTATTTTTAAAGTGGCTGTGCTGTAGAATGCAATTTTACCCATAAATGCTATTTTCACACCTGGAAACCCCCCAAGATCGCTCCTGAAAATGATCAGATGCAATCTCTGGTATCTAGGAATTACGCTTATGCTTATATCATATAGCAATGATGCATCCTGCAGAGACTTAGATGTTTCTGTGAATAGGGTGTTCTGACACTGAACAAGCAGGGGACCTTAGGCTGCTTCTACACAGTCACTTAATCTTGAGCAGAATGTGGATTATAGCGATCTAGTTCACTTCAGAGTACCAATATAGGCACCCCGGGAGCTGGCTGGAAGCTGTCATGGGATCCTGGACATAGTCTTCTTACTGGGAGGATGCTACAGTCCCAAAGAGCATCTCAAAGTACTACAATGCAGTATAGACCAAATGTAATAATCAGAACTAAATTATTTAATGGAAAGGCATCTCATTGGGCACTGGATGGCCTCTGGATAGGCAGTAATGAATGACCAAAATAGACAAGTAGTCAGTTTATGAGGTAGAGCTGAGCAGAATAGCAGGCAGATAAATAAATTTAATCAAATGTGTCACAAACTCCCTACTTTTGAAGGCACCGAAATCATCCCCTTAAGCACTTTCCCTCTCTTGCATACAGATTCACAGCTGACATAACACACCAAATGATATAATAAGGCTATCTGATCACCCAGTGATATCATTTCGCTAATACAGTTGATCTAGAGTAGCCCCAGAAATTTCTACCAAAGGAGCTTGCACTTCCTCTACATAATATATTTCATTGTCTGTCTGAACTTATGGGGAGAGTTTGAACTGCTCTGCATTTTTTGTTCTTGCCCTTCAAAACTATCTCTTACTAATGCCTCAAAAATTTGGCCCTGCGTATTTGCAGGTTACAGTGGAGCGAGATAGCTATCCTGAAATCTGCTTCCAACACAAAAGCTGACCCAAACAATGCTGTGTCTTCTATGTAGTGGCTAAGACTTCTTGCATCACATCTCATAGACTGCCTCTTTCATGGTGGAGGTGTTGTTACTGCCTCCTGCTTGTCTCTTACTATCTGCTTAAACAGAACCCGCCTGAGAATGGAAAGAGGGTTGCTGCCACTGACACCACCCTAAGCCCTTGCAATGCTAACAGGAGATGAACCTGATATTTCTCCTCTAAAATCACAGAGTTAATAGAGTTGGAAGAGGCCACATACACGATCTTGTTCAACCCCCTGCCATGCAGGAAAAGCACCTTTCTTTACCATTATAAAATAGCATCATGTTCTGTGACTTTTTCCTGAAAAAATGTTAAATATATTCCTTCTAAAGCAGGGATGGAAAGAAAGTTTGGGGAAAAGACTGGAAAAGGTTTGAATGTAATTTTCAAATGTTGAGAAACTCTGATGAGAGGGGTCCTTGACTGCTGAGATTCCTCACACTTTGGGATTTATTCTGTACAAAATTCACATCTGAATGTTTCACACAGAAAATAGCATGCAGACAAAACAGCTGCAGCATTTTCTCTGCAGAAGCCAGTAATTTTTATACAGAAAATAATCTTTCAATGCAAAAATATTAATTTATCGGCAGAAAATGCTGTGCAGAAAAGTGGGGTGGTGGTTATTATGTATAAACTTGGTACACAGTTGATTTGTGAAGAAAAAAACATTTATTGCAGAGAAAGCAGCTTATTTTGTGTAGGCTTTAACATTTCTGCATTTAAGTATTATTTTCTATCCAAAAAAATGCTGTTTTCTGTGCAAAAAATCCATGTGTGAATTTGCACAAAATAGATCTCGAATTATGAATAGCTCTTCGAAATGGTGTGGTTTTTGAAGGCTTTCTCATTGTAAAAGGAAAATTGCTGAAATGATTGATCCCTACCTTCAATAATAAACTTAATGAAAAATTACATCCCTGAAAGAAGTACCATTACATGGATAGATTGAAGATAACATTACTGACTTCAAGCAACAAGAGGGAGGCACGAAAGGCTCATTCCTAATTTTATAATAAATCAGTTGTGTTCTATTTGGACCAGAGACTCGCATATATCAAATAAACAAAATACTACTGACTGATGACAAGTATTTTTCCTTTCAGATACTGTACTGGATACTTTTCCAAACCAGTTGACAGCAACATCAGAATATCTAACCCTAGCAGATACTGCAGCCTTCTTAGACATCAGCTACCCACCACTCTTGAGGCCAGAGAGAAAAGTGGATGTTATCATACATTTAAATTACTCTTCTGGATCACAAACAACAGTGAGATTATCTACACTTGGATATTGTGACTTCTCACTTATTGTTTCATGTTTTTACACTTACAGCTACTAGGGAAAAATTATTAAGGGCCAGTTCATGCATTCTTGGGTTATGAAATATCATCCAAACAGTACTTGAAATATTTTTTGGCATGGCAGCTACCCCACACTGTGGTGTAAAATAACATTCCCACATAGAATGTTTAGTGCTTCAGGAAATGAATTAATTATTACTTACTTAATTAATTAACTTTCAGTACAACAAGAGTCAAGCATCACTTCAGTAAGAATCTAATATGATTCAGATTTTTAAGAATTGCAAGCACACTGAGGTATTTAACACATGGCTGGAAATAATCGTGGATAGTTTGCAAGATAAGATGATTTAGGTTGTCTTTCCCCAACTTGGCTTTTTCCAGATGTGTTGGACAATGACTTTCACCATTCCCGGCCAACTATTTATTTATTTATTTATTTATTCAATTTGATATATTCCAAGTAAAAACACATAAAATGCAATAAAACAGATTTAAAACCCCCAAATAAAACATGCAACCAGCAGAACTACAACAGCAATAAGGGCATGCTATTGATTGGTTTAGACGGCAAATGCCTGTCTAAAGAGCCAGGTCTTTTTGCGGCAATAAGTCCCGAATAGCTCATGTCTCTTCGGGAAGAGAGAGGTTGGCGCTGCTACGGCAAACGCCCTCTGCCGCATGCTGGCCAGTCTATAAACCCTAATGCCCTGCACATCCAGAAGATTGTCCAGTGAAGGACTATTGATTATTGGACTTTTGATTTGTGGGCTTTTGCAGCTTAAGGATAGCATTAAGCAGGATGTCCAAGGACATCCTAAGGCATGGTATCTAAGAAAAAAAATGTGAAAATAACAAAAAGATCCAAATTAAAGGATGAAATAGCTTGTGCTATTAGAAAATGAGAGGTTCCCCCACCGTGACATATGCCAATTACTCATAGGATTTCTTATTATACTAATAGTTTAATGTTTGACTTAATTCATTTAATAAATAACATTATTAATAAAAAACTTTATTTCTATTCCATCTTCTCTCCCGAAAAAGAATTTTTCATGAATTATAACATAAACTAAATTCTTGGCTTAGATTTACTAAAATATTTACAAGTTGGGACTTTTGATCTAACATTTCAAGCATGTGAGTTGTGTCCATTTTGTGACGAGGTTTCACCAGAGAGCTAGTAAAATCAGTATGAGCTAAGAAGAATAGCTTGCTTGTCTACATCTGGTCATTATCTGTAGTAGCTGCTAATCAAAGCTTTTTCTCTAAAGAGTCTCCAAATGGAAATCAAAATATTTAGTCCATGAGAATTTCTCAAATACATGTTGTCGTCGTCCCCCCCCCCCCCCCCAAAAAGAACAGGCAAAATCTCATTAAATAAACTTCAGTCTATTCTGTTTCCTTACTTGGCAGTTTCCCAGATATTGTGACTTTTAATTCTCACATGTTATGGTTCAATTTATGGTGACTCTATGAATGAGGGCGCTTCCACACAGGACAAAAATCTGTGCCAAAGTGGAATTTTAAAAACCCAGGGTCCTTCCACACAGCCATATAACCAAGAATATCAAGGCAGGAAATACCACAATATCTGCTTTGAAGTGTGTTATCTGAGTCCACACTGCCATATATCTCAGTTCAAAGCTGAAAATGTGGAATTTTATCCAGCTTTGTGGAAGGGGCCCCACTTTTGTGGGATGACATATAGCCCCCACCCCAAAGCCCCCCAAATTTACCCCTTAAAATAAAGTTAAACTTACCTGGCACCATAACGTTCCTCCTCGTGCCAGGAGGATACAAGGAAATGATGTGTCGGGAGAGTGGGGGTGGGAAGGAGGAAAATACATTCATGCCCCTTCCTCATTCTTCTGGCACATAATTTTCTTGTGCCCTCCTGGCATGAGGAGGAACATTATGGCAGCCAGGTAGGTTTAATTTTATTTGTAGGGGTACATTTGGGTTTGGGAGGAGGTGGTAGGTGCCCTCTTGTGTCGGGACGCCTCTGGTAAAACCGAGGAAGATCCCGCATTATGAGTCTGTCTGGATGGCCCTGGAGAGACCTCCAAGTCACCCTGTTATCAGCAGCCCATAGGCTAACATACTACTATATATTTTCCATTCTCACGACTAATCTATAGATAGTACTTATGAGCACTTAGAATTGTATAATAATGCCATATACCCAATAACGTTTTTAATTAAAAAGATAGATATTACAATAGATTTCATTTCTGTCTGCCTTTGTCCCACAATAATCCAGACTTTAGATGAAGCCTCCAGATACTTCTCAAAGCAAGGTATCCCATTTCCTAAAGTAGATCTGAGCCATATTAAGGATGAAAATTTGAAGGAGTGCTATGTTTTTGAAGAGCCTGAGAACCCAAAAGCTCCTATTGTGGTTTTTTTCCCTCTAATAAATGACACCTTCAAAAACTACAAAGCACCAGGTAAGTTATCACATGTGAAGCTGTGTCTCTGGCCCCAGCAATTCCCCCCTGTCCTGTTTAATCTGTCATAAGTAGTACTGATAATAATTTTGCTGAATTAACCTTTATATTCAGGAACATATGAGGCTCTTTCTAAACTACTTATTACCTGGATGAAGTCCTCCATATTTGGAATTATCAGTGTGCCTTTAAGCTGATATATTTAAACGATAGCCTACTAAAGAAATCATAAATAGGCGCCACTTTTTCTCCCCTTGCTCAATTTATGGAATCATGGAAGTAATAATTTGGCGAGGCATCTCAATCAATCAAAACTTTATTATGGTCACTGACCAGCACAAAGCGGGCACAAGCGCCCTAAGAGGGGAAGGGCAACTCCCCAGTAAACAGTTATTTAAAATTAGATTAGAAATCAGTATAAAAATATATTTGGTCGACTCTCAAATACCCCCAGCAATCTGGGAAGCACACTTTCAGGAACTTTACAGTGATACATCATCGGACATCGTGGGTGGAGATGCATGCCCAATCTCATCAATGGAAGATCTCCCCATGTGGCCTCCAGTGACGCCTTCTGAAATTAAAAGACTTGTAGCTCCATTAAAACCAGGAAAGGCACCAGGAGAAGATTTGATCCCCCCTGAGGTCATTAAGAACAATCTGGACTTCTGGCCCCCCATTCTAGCATCATTGTTTACCTGCATAGGAGAGGCATCTACACCCTTTGGTAAAGTAGGCTAAAGACCTTGTAAAACTACATTTCTCATTATTCTATTGAACCATAGCCATTAAGATGGTATCAAACTGCATTAACTAAGGTAGATGTACCCTTAGTTTGCATATTTCTTGAATCTCATTTTTTCAAATGGCATTAAACAGCTTTTGCATTAAGGAGGACAATATATGTGCCCAGAGGGGATTTAGGAGCTTAAGGCTTTTCAAAATGTGACAATGTAACCACTGTTTTTCAGGCGTGGAGCGCAGTCCCTCTGAAATGAAGCAGGGCCAAGTCAATGTGTCCAGCCTACAGTCTCCATATGGGTTACAGTGCTTTCAATACACAGAAGAGGATTTTGACAAACTGGTGGAACTAACCAGTTACAATATTCAGAATAATAAATACTTGATCCTTCAGTCCTTGCAAAGAGCAATAGAAAGAAAAGGGCATAAGATGAAATGAGTCATGCATCAAAAATGATTGGTAGATGAACGCACAGGCTGCTATGTTTAATTAATTAATTAATTAATATATATTGAGTATCTACCTCAATTTGAAAGAACTAGCGCATGTTACTTGTAACCATGACATATTTCGCCTCAATATATTATATAGAACATTCCCTGGAGAGTTAAAAACTTTGCAGTGATCTTTTGAAGGGATGCTATAAAGAATGACTGGATTGCAAGTCTCTTATTCAGGAGACTCTTTAATATAATTTTGATCTACTTAGGACTCACTTATATAATCTCTAATCACCTGTAATATAATCATACCTCTGTAGCCACGGATTCTGCATCCATAGATTCAAAAATTCACTGCTTTTCGTTGAAATTATTTTGCCATTTTATACAAAGGACACCATTTACTATGCCACTGTATATAGTGAAACTTTAGTATTCATCGATTTTGAGGAATCTAGAACCAAATCCTAGTAGAAACCAAGGGCCCACTATATATTGTGTCTAACACTAGTTTGACAAGTGAAATTCTCAAATATTGTTTTTTAAATAGTAATAACAACAACACACTTTTAATGTGCATTTCTAGAAGAAATGTTTGAAGGCTGTTATCTGTGAAGATCAGGGCGTTTGATTTGGAATAAAAGAGTGAAACAGTCGTGAATTGTGTCTCAGGCTTCATGTTACTTCATATGACATAATATTACTTCAAATGACATAACTTGAGTTAGGTGCCTGCTACAACAGTATGTGGACTTGGGAGGGCCACACTTACCCTCCTTGAGCTTGTTTTGAAGTTCTAGCAGGGGAGCGCAGCTATCGTATACACAAAACCGAAAACTTGAGACTTCGGAACACTCCTTCCATACCTGGGACGCCATCCTCTTCCACCAAACGCACAGCTTCAGGAGGGGCACACATGGAGCAGTGAGGGAGGAATTGAGCACTCGCCTAATCAGAAAAATCAGATGAATCAACCCTTGCAATCAATAGGATGTCAGATATCGCAGCCAGATCACCCTCACATCCTCCTGTGCCCCGCTCAACCAATTTAAAAAGAAAAACTCAAAAAGTGCCTCTGTATACTAACATGAACGCAGTGGTAAGGTTCAGAATAACCAGTATAAAGAGTCCGTAGAACAAAGGCTGCACCTGTGATGGGTCAAAGCAAAGAAAATTGTTTGCTTCTGGTGAAAAAAATCAGGAGGGTGATCTACATAATTTAATAAAAAGATATATGTTGACTATCCCTTATCCAAAATGGCCGGGACTAAAAGTACCCTCCCCCAATCTTGGAATGCTTTATTTGTATATACATATATTGAGATATTTTGGAGATGGAACCCACATCTAAACATGACATTTGTTTCATATACACATTACACACATAGCCCAAAGGCAATTTTATACACAGTATTTTAAAGATTTTGTGTGTGCATGAAACAAAGCTTTTTTTACACTGAACAAATGAGAAAGCAAAGGAGTAACTATATCACCCACAGTTTTGGATTTTGAAACATTTCAAATTCCAGAATTCTGGATAAGGGATGCCCAACCTCTACGTTGAAGAACATTCAGGTAATTCTTGCTGTGACTGAACCAATATTTCAGGATAGGGTAAATTTTCTTACGAAGTTCTTATGAAGTTGTTTGACTGGCCAGCTGAAAGACGTGCTCGTAAATTAGTTGAGTGGGTGGTGTTGAAGCAATCAGGCAGGCATTTGCATGTGTTAATCTAATGAGGGCAGAAATGCATACAGTGGGGTCCTTACACCCATGTGGCATTCCAGAGTTTTAATCTTGTTCTTGGCAAGTGTGTAACTTTTAGGAGCCAGTAATTCTTGAGCCAAAGGAAGAACAATGTCAAACAGGTATATGACAACATTTCTCCAAAGAAGGCAGTATGCCTGAAGTGCCTTACTTGTTTTTAATATATCCCCCCCCCCCCCGAAATGGTTTCAAGAGTTGATTGTAGCTAAAAACCAGTAGCTTATTTAGTACCACTATTACTCTCTTCCCAGTATTTCTTAGCCCAATTATGATGACATCACATGTGTTTTAATGTATGGATATTTTAGAGTGCTTTATTTGTTTTAATGTGTTTTATTGCCCTGTTGTGAGCCGCCCCGAGCCTCCCGGGAGTGGCAGCCTAGAAATTCGACAAATAAATAAATAAAATAAATATGAGCAATATCTAACTTCTTTATTGCATCTGGAAACATTCCAGATATGTTATTTATTTATTTTAATTATTTATTTATTCGAACTTTTATCACCGCCACTCCCCAGGGGCTCGGAGCAGTTCTCAAGTTGAATACAAAACAATAGGCGACTAACAAGACAAAACAACAACTAGAAAGGGAAAGGGGAAAGAGGGAGGACAGAGACAGGGTTCGGGTATGGCGGGGGTGTTCAGGTAAACCTAAACTACTCCACCATGCCATCGAAGGATGGAAGCCTGGGAGGACCTAGGGAGATCTCTCTCAGCTGGCCACAGGAAAGAAGAGTGGCTTGGCTTCCTCCATCCCGCAGTCTAACAGAGGAGGTCAGACCAACTGAACGAGTGTCTGTTGTCGGCTTCAGGCAAGTCCGTGGAGGGTTGCGACGCTCGAAGTCTGAACGCCAAAAGGTTCTGGGGCGAAATGATCGCCTGGACCTGGGCTCAGGGTGGGAGGGTCCCCTCTCGGATAGCTGGCCGAGAATGTGGCAGGTCCGGGGGGTTGGCGGCCCCGACGTCGGTAGATCCCAGCAGGATCAAGGGAGGGGTCTAATACTCCCTGGCCTCCAGCGCCATCTCCTCCGGCGGCCATGAGGTTTTTTCTGTGAGGCGCCTCTAGGGGTTGGAACCCCCAAAAAGAGGCATCTCCTCGCCGTGTTGCTCCCAGGGTCGGCTGCCCCCAATCCTGTCTCTCCCTGGTCGGTGCCATTGCTCCTCCCCAGGTCCTCAACAGGTGGCGGGGCAGGCCGTGGTCCAGGCAGAGTTATGGGGGCTGCTGGCAGAACTGCCGGGTCAAACAACAAAGAAACAATGTGGGACTGGCATAGAGCAATGAGTAAACAGGCTGAGAACAAAATGACTCTGAATGAACAGATACCGCAACAATAAAGCAGTGATATCAATGAAGTGTAATATATCAAAACATTAAAAGAACATTCCAAAGAGCAGCAATAACAGTGAAGCTGTCAGCATATGCAATACATATAACAAGTGAGATATTCAGTACATATAATGCAGATACAATATCATAAGATTCAAGTAGAAGATACAGAGATATTCATCATAGAGTATAACATCAAAAGATCCCTATGTGAAATGAAACAACAGTATTATACAGGCACAATGCCCCAGCAGGAGCTTAAAAGGTAAGTATCACAATCACACAATGTGTATAGTTTACAAACATAGCAAAACACATCACAATGACCCAAATAATCAAAGGGGTAGATACCCTGAATCCCTGATAGGTGATGGCCCTTGACATCCCCATCCATCCTATTTGGGGCAGGGGTTACAGGAACAAGCCTGCTGCTGAACTTCAGTGCTATTATATTATTTTCGCCACTTTATGGGCTATACAGCCATAGACTTCCATTACTTCACAGTGCTAAGGCACACTGGCGTTGTTTTTGCGGCTTTTTTCCTTCCCCACGGCCCCCCCTCCTTCCAAGTGAGTTCGTGCCGGCTCCAGCGGCTCCACAATGACCACGGAGGTCATTCATCATATATGAGCTCACACTAATGGTATACTGACCTGTGATCATTTATTATATTATTTTGGGGCTTCTCCTCACAGTTTATTTTGAAATATAGCGCTATTTGCGCCACGTCATCAATCAGCGACGCCTCTCAGACACAGACGCGCCCGTGTGACGTCGTAGCTCATAGAGCTAGGACGCTATTTACTCTAGATCAATTGCTACACTGCTCTGGGGCTTCTCCCCCTTTTCATTTTGAATTGGAGCGATATTTGTGCCATACCATCCATGAGCGAAGCTCTTCATACACAGGCGTGTCTCTGTGACCAGTTTTTGTTACTTTGGGGCTTCTCCCCCTCTTTATTTTGAATTGCAGCGATCTGTTCTGCATCTTGTGACGTCACAGCCCATAGAGCTGGGACGCCTTCTGCATATCTTTTCATTGAGTTGAGCCTCATCAGAACAGGGGACATTCCTTCTCATCTCCTCCACTAGCCATCACCTATCAGGGATTCAGGGTATCTACCCCTTTGATTATTTGGGTTATTGTGATGTGTTTTGCTATGTTTGTAAACTATACACATTGTGTGATTGTGATACTTACCTTTTAAGCTCCTGCTGGGGCATTGTGCCTGTATAATACTGTTGTTTCATTTCACATAGGGATATTTTGATGTTTTACTCTATGATGAATATCTCTGTATCTTCTACTTGAATCTTATGATATTGTATCTGCATTATATGTACTGAATATCTCACTTGTTATATGTATTGCATATGCTGACAGCTTCACTGTTATTGCTGCTCTTTGGGATGTTCTTTTAATGTTTTGATATATTACACTTCATTGATATTACTGCTTTATTGTTGCGGTATCTGTTCATTCAGAGTCATTTTGTTCTCAGCCTGTTTACTCAGAACTGCCGGGTCCTCAGGCGCCTCCATCAGGAATCCCGGTGCTGGCCACCTGGGGGCGTCCATGGCCTCTGACAGGGGCTCCAGCTGTGACGGTCGATCCAGCCTGCAGCCTACTGGGGGCGTGGCTGAGGCTATTGGGGTGGACAGGGGGGGCGTGGCCAGGGATGCTGAGCAGTCCAGGCTCAGCGCCATGTTGGATCCACTGGCCCACGCCCCTCCCTTCAGATTCAGGGGGGCCCCCCGATGTCCCAGCATCTCCCCCGGACACCCCTGCAAAGCAGCGGCTGCCCCAGCGGCTGTCTCGCCCCTTGGCGAAGGCGTCCCGGCGAAGTGGGCTCACTGCCCTGTCAGCCAGGGCCTCTCCGCCTCCAGGCCGCAGTCCCAAGCGGCCATGGCGGTGGGAGCTGCCCTCGCGGCAAAGGGACACCAGCAGCAGGCCCAGCTCTCTCACCTCCTCCAACCGAGTGGCTAGTCGCTCCACCAAGCGACCGAAGCCGCGGAGGAGGTGAGCGAGACTGGGGACTTCGTCCTGGGTGATGTCAGGGGCACAGCTATCACCTTCTTCCTGAGCAGCACAGAGGGGGGTGGAGGCCTATATGATTTCATCATGTTCTACTTGGAATTTACTTCTAATATACAGTATGTCGAAGATGATGTTTATACATGTCTCTGTTAATATATAAACATCATGTTGAATTACATAGCAGAGATCTTGTTTTTGCTTGAAGCTTTGCATTACAGCAGCAATACTTTGTGTAATGAAATTAAACATTCAACTGCTATAGTATAGGTAAATACAGCCATTACAATTATACAGTGTTTTCAAAGCTGAAATCCAATCCTAAACAATTTGGTTTTAAAAATAGATCCTTTCTAGTTGTGGCTGGTTGAACATGTGGACAGAGGGCCCACTGCAATCAGATACACAATTTGTTCTGTTAGATATTTGGTAACCTATTAACCTATTTGGCAGGCAATGTGTTACAGTTGCCCCATTTAAGTGTGTTGCAGAACTTCCTCCATCTAGCTGTGGCATACTTTGATCTGAGAAATATGAACTAACTCAGCAGGTTTGTTTGGGTATGAGATATCTTTCTGCAATGTCAGATCCTGGACCAATAACGCTTTTCATTAACATAGTTTAGTTGTACTGTGATTTGAATACTAAATACACATTTGGAGATGGGCAGTATGCCTATTAATGGTTATCTGTTTGACATCAACACTCCCTAGGGAGATGTATTGGCTAACGAGAATGATTCATCCTAATTATCAGTGCTATTATGTTTTGGCACATAAAGAGAACTCCAGGTCATCAATAAGATTTTGTATAAACCAAACATAATAGCATTAAAATATTCAAATAGAAGCACGTCTTCCATAATTTCTTTTCATTTCATTTTTTAAAAAATTTAAAAAATGGCCTGGAATCCTGCATGACTCCAAATTTCATGTGTCGTCCGTGAAATTTCAGGATAATTCTTTCAGAAGAATTCTAAATAAGGTTCAAAGCGTCTTGCTTACTGAAGCCTTGTTTACACTGGCTGGTTAATCTGAGACTACTTTACAGCAATTTGGCCACAGACAGCATCCTCAACTCATTGTGGATCAGAGTCCAACCAGCCCACCCAGACTAAGATGGCATCAGTCCCTCTGGATGCCCCGTGCAGAAGTATTTTGCAACCAGCAAGAAGGAAGGGAGGCAATGACAACAACATGGGCTCAATATGTCTGTGCTGATGAGTACAGGGTAAAAGGGATGGCTGCAGTGGCCAATGTAGAAAGCGGAGCAGCCCAAATCAAATCTGTTTCTGCTATCTGTAATGCTTTCATCAGTGAAATGTTGGAAGGTTTGAAGCGATCAATCAACAGAAATTATATTGGGAGAATTGGGAAGGGCTCCTAGGGCCCAGTTCTTCACTGGGGTAAAAGGTTAGGGGTAAAAGGGCGGTCTTTTAATTCTGGTAAAACATGGAAAGAAAAGGTTCTGGGCTATTATTCTGACAGATGTTTGTTGGCTTGCCCTAAGCTTGCTGTTCTATTGCATCTCATATACTGTCAGTCCTCTTTATCCACCAATTCTGTGTCCACGGATGCCATCCTGAGTCCCCCTTCAGGGGTTGAGAAGTGACGGGATAGAAATGCGGGAAATAAATAATTATCCATGGCACGCGCATGCACACACACACACATCCAAGAAAGCAAACCTTGATTTTGCCATTTTGTATAGGGAACACTATTTTACTATGCCATTGCATATGGGACTTGAGGATTCACAGATGATTTTGGTATGAATGGAGTATCCTGGAATCAACCACCAGCTAATAGCAAGGGCCCACTTTACGCATTTGTTTCATACAGTGTCTGGTCTGATTTGGGTGTGCGGGGTCAACCAGTCTGTTTGATCTGTAAAACGGGAATGGTTTGAATTATTATGTTGCAGTGTACACTGAGCTTGCAGGGAACAAGCTTAGTGTAAACCGCAACATAGGGGGACCTTGTGGTTCTTAAGTGTGTATGTCATTATGCACATGATACCCAGCTCTATTTCTCTATTCTATTTCAATCTATAGAAGGTGAGTAAATGCTGGAAAGCTGCCTTGAGTCAGTGGTAGGATGGGTGTCAGTCAAGAAATTGAAGTTAAATCCTAATGAGTTGGAACCTCTGTGGTTAGGTGGTTCCCAGATCTTGGAAGTGGGCAGGTGTCCTGAAATGGCTCTCCAACTGTTGCATTGAGCCCTGAACTATGTTTTCAACCACACACCACACCATGTCCAAATAGTCCAATAAGGTAAATTTTATTAAAATATGAGTATATAAAGAAATCAGTAACTTGATAAAGAAGTATCAAAGTTCAAAAAGCCATTCCAAAAGAATCTCAGAAGCCCAAAAACCATTTAAACACAATCTTCATAAGTAATCCATAAACATGATAGCAATAATCCAAGACAGACAGCCTAATCCATACAGGAACCAGAAAACGGAACAAACTTGGAAACTTGCATACATGAAGCAAGACCAAAGAACAGAAACCAAAAGCTGTTTTTGCCTTGCATTCAACGTTGCTCTTGCAAAGGACTGTGCCAGAAGAAACCACTTAAAAGGCCTCAATTCCTCCCATGACATCACTTCGCGCACACCTGCTTTTCCTTTCCTTATCTCTAAGCCACTGAGAAAACCTAGCCTGTGTTTGTTTAACATTTTGCCTCCTGAGTTCAAGATGATTTGATCCAGAAAAACATTCACCTCCCACATTCCTTTCAGACTGTAACTCCTTCAGATTCCTATGAGAACTGATATCATTTTCTCCAGTCTCCTAGGAACTGCCATGGGAATCTATCACAACATCCTCCAAGCCACTTCCATCCTCCCCTGGCCTCCCAGTCTCCATTCCAGCATCCCCTTCCTCATCCTCTGAGCACTTAGACTGAACAGGCTACAACACTTCTATTGCACAGTTATAATAGTGGGAAAAAAAAAATAAAAAGATGCCTGATTTGATTTTTTTATATGTTAATTTTTTTTCTTTATGTGTGTCATAGTCATTTATTAGCTACAGAGGTTACATTCTTACTAATGCAACATTCTGTGTCATTTAAATTTGTATTTCCTAAATAAGTGTGTTTGTGTGTGTATATTGATTCCCTGTGCTGACCCATATTGGTGAAAGAATGCTCTTTTTAGGATGAGAAGTTTCCTCTTGCACCTTACATATATGTGCAGTGGAAACGGTGTCACCTAATTTATGGCATGACGGTTTCCTGCCCAAACTGGTTTTTGCCTTATCCTGCCTAGCCCGGGTTCAAATTATTCAAAGCCATCCCCTTCTACTTGCTTTAAGGTAAAGAAGTCAGGAGCTGTATAATCCTAGCTAGGGGATATGCATGTTTGGGTTACTCCTGTTTACTACATGAATATTATATTATACAGTACAGTCTGCCCTGCACATTCGAGAGAATTGGGGCACAGGGCCTCCACAAAAGTGAAACATGTATTAAAAAATTGCCATTTGTATAAGAAATGCTATTTGTTTTACCTGAGAGAACACATCAACATGATTCTATGATCAACCTCTGCCTCCAGCATGATTCTGTGGTTACCCTTTGCTGGATGTTGCCCACAGAATCATATTGGAGGACCAGGAATGTACTTTCTAGGAATCTCTAGGTCTTCCAGTGTAATTTTCTAATTAATTTCTGATGGAAGTTGCACCTAAGGACCTAGAGAGTCCTTGAGTTAAAACTTCAATCAAATGTATAAATAATCAAATCTGCAAAAATCCCACATGGAGGGCACACTGTACAATTCTCCATTTCCCCTTGAAACTGAAATAGTGACATTAAGAAAAAATATTAGGAAATAAGAGGAATCAGAACTTTTCCAGAAAGACTGTATTTGTAATCATGGTTTATTTGAACATGCTTTGTTTATCCTACAATGTTAATATTTGTTTACTGATGATAGGCAGTCCACAAGTTACACTTATTTATTTATTTATTTATTTCTTGGGACTTCTACACCGCCGACTCCCAGGGGCTCGCGGCGGCTCACAAGAACCAATGGCACAGCGCCAGAGGGTTAAAAACAGAACACTTAAAAACATCATTAAAACATGCAACAACAATAATTAAAACAAGAGCAGCAGCAATATAATGGCCCAGTGGATGTATAGACGAGCCTACTCACCGAAGGCCTGCCTAAACAAGTGTGTTTTGCAGGCCCGTCTAAACGGGAGTAGGTCCCTCAGGGCTCTGGCCGGCCGGGAGGCGTTCCAGAGCGTGGGAGCTATCACAGAGAACGCCCTCCGGCGGGTAGATGTTAAATGAGCCAGCTTCACCGATGGTATTACCAAGAGGTTGGCCTCCTCAGACCGGAGTGATCTCGATGGGCAATATGGAGTGAGACGGTCCCTCAGATACGCTGGCCCCAGGCCGTGAATGGCCTTGAAGGTAAGAACCAACACTTTGAAGGCGACCCGGTGCTCAATAGGCAGCCAGTGCAGATCCTGCAAGATTGGAGTTATACGGCAACCTGCTGGAGCCCCAGACAGGAGCCGGGCGGCAGTGTTCTGCACTAGCCTGAGCTTCGGATCGGCGACATAGGCAGGCCAACGTAAAGCGCGTTACAGTAATCTAGCCTCGAGATGACCGTGGCTTGGATCACCGTGGCTAGGTCGCTCCGGGAGAGGTAGGGGGCCAGCCTCCTTGCCTGGCGGAGGTGGAAAAAAGCAGCCTTACTGGCCATGGAGACCTGGGTCTCCATTGTCAGATGGGAGTCCAAATGGACACCCAGGCTTTTCACTGACGGCGCTGGGTGCAGCGCCGCACCGTCCAGGGTCGGAAGCCGGGCACCCACCTCGCCCGGGCGGCCCAGCCACAAGATCTCCGTCTTCGCCGGATTCACCCTCAACCTACTGGCTCGCAGCCATCCAGTAACGGCCTCGAGGCACTGTTGGAAATTATCGGGGACGGACTCCTGCCTGCCCTCCATCCTCAGAATGAGCTGGGTGTCATCAGCATACTGGTGACAGACCAGCCCATAACTCCGCATAACACCAGCCCATAACACTTGTCTGACTTACAAATGACTCATGATTAAGAATGGGGTGAGACAACAGGAAGTGAGAGAAATCTACTCCTCAGAAGGGAAATTCACTCCCCAAAGAATTATCATGGGAAAAAGGTGTCTCAACTGAAGCTTTTTCACCAATCCAGAACAAGACAAATTTTTCAAAATCCAATTATGATAGAGACAGAAAGTGTGGTAAAATCTTTTGAAGAGGCCCAGACAACAAAACAAAGTCCACAAGGGTGTTCACTCTTCTTTATGCTATCCAATGCTTCTATCTATCTATCCATCCATCCATCTTGCTGACAGGAGTTACACTTAAACATTTTACCTGTTCCGACTTACATACAAATTCAACTTGAGAACAAATGTACAGAATCTATATTGTTCATAACTTGGACACTGCTTATATATATATTCTACCTAACTTCTAACCAGTATAATAGTTTTGTTATCTAGAACAGTTTTGTTATCTAGTTGGGTTCCATTTTATTCTAGAAATTGTTGTAATTTTCTCTTTCACATATATTTACAGACTTTTAAAAATCTTGTCATACTTGCAGGATGCTAATAAAGTTTGGAGAACATTCTTCATCAAACAGGATTTAATGGGTGATATCCATCTTCATAATCTTTATAGTCATGAGTCTTATCTCACCCACTTGTTTAATTCCTTGCCTTGTTTTGAGAAAAAAAGATTTACAGATTGTACTATATTCTTATTTGGCTGATAGGTATGCAAATGTTCTCAGATTTCAGCATCTTGGTGGAAATTTTGAAATTGTGGGGCCCAACAAGTAAACAATGTTATACACTACCAGCTTTAAAAAGCTGTTTTGCATGAGATCTGCACAGCAAAAGAAGGTGTTCCAACATGTTATTCTGCATTTTTGAGCAGTTTTGTTTACTGTTCTCTCTCTAATTAAGCTTACCAAGTCCACCAACCATAACATTTTCCAGAGACTTCAGAGATCCACAAGAATCCATTAGCTTAAATAAAATGACCATGACAACAGAGGCCTCAGTCTTGGAAAGGGTTAAAACTACAGTCCTAACAGTAAGTGATTTCAGGGAATGGATACTAACCCACTCATTTCCTTGATGCTATCAATGGCACAATATCTTTCTTCCAGTATAACTGGATGGATACCTCTAAGTACTTGTTAATGAGGAAAGACAAGTAGGATTATGTTGGTGTGAGTTTCTTGTAGGCATTTCATTGGCCATGATAGGAACAGAATGCTGGACTGGTTAAGCCTTTGATCCAGAATAACTGCTCTTACCTTTTTATCTTCTTGTTCAATTAAGATGAACCAATCTATAGTTTGCTCTGAGTCATGAACTGAACAGTTGATTTGTTGGAACAGCCCCATGTTTGGTAGAGCATACCAGAAATGTGGAGTCAGTCCCAGCTATAGAATACTTGCCAAAATTATTATTGACTAGAGATGTGGCCTTGATAGGTCAAAACAGGCTACTGAGAAATCACCATGCCTCATAAGAGTTTGTCCTCCTGGCATGAAAATGAGCCAAGTAACACTTTTTTTCTTGTTCTGTTTTCAACAGAATTGTCTCTGTGCAAAACTGCTGTCTTTTCTCCTTTTGATGTGCATAGCCAGCAGAGCACTAGCTGTGACAAATGAGAAAAATGCATACAATCCATACAGTGGTTCTAATTTTTGAAGGCCATGCACAAAACACTGTAGTTTTCAGTATCTAACATAGTTTCATGCATACTTCTATGGAGTTTGAATCAATATTATGCCGTTTTGCAAAATGGCTTGCAAGAATTATTAATAAAGAGGGCAGGAAACAGCTTGTCATCTCCCAAGTGAAAAAATATGCAGTTCTGTTGTTGTTGTTGTTCAAGTGGGGGTGTACAGTTGCAATTAAATGAAGATAGCTTTGGCTTGGATGTTGAACTTCCCAGGGACATTTTCCCAAAGTGTCTTCTTCACCAAATGTGAAACCACCTCTTTTAACTCAAACTGAAAGCCTGATGGTGAATAGATAGGCAGTAGAACAGCTGCATTGCGAAACTGCAAAGATAAGATTCATATATATGAGGACTCCTTCTCACCGAATTTGTAGTATATACAGGGCCTTACAGTAATGGAATACAGTATTAGGATGGGGAAAATGTAATGATTTACTCCTGGGGGGAAATAGTTTCCCAACAGTCTGGAAAGAATAATAGACCTTTTCTTTGGCAATTTTCTCCTATTCAGCACCCTTACATTTGTGAAGGAAAAAGTGTGTGTGTGTGTGTGTGTGTGTGTGTGTGTGTGTGTGTGGAAGGGGGGGGATGTCACAAAAACTCTTTTTCTGTGCTGGAAATAGGTTTCTTGTTCAGAAAATGTGTTTTTTAAGGGGGGAGTCCACAAAAGAATTGCATGATATTTCCTAAGACATAAGTCCTCTCAAACACAAATGAATGGAGAATACATATTATCTCTCACAGAGAGGAGAAGACTACCATATTCATCCTCCAATGTAGGATGAAATAGACAATCAGTAGGAGATGACAAACTTCCTTTTAATTAGAGGGAGGACAAATCTTTTTTCCTTTCTTCAATTTCTTTCTGGATCAAAACAATTTTGCCACCACAAATATTTCTAGTGAACTTCAAAATGTGTAGCTGATTAGTGTTGAACTATGACTCTGGAAATCAGGGTTCAAGTCCCCCCCCCTGTGGTAATCGATGAAACTTCACCCCGTTTACTACATTTGAACATGGCAGGGCAGGCTATCCTTCAATCCCACCGCTGCCACCAAATGTAACGAAGTTCCTAACCTCGTACTAGATTCACTGTGGGCGACTGACCACTGCCACCAATACTCAATGTTTTGCTTTCTCTTTATTATTATTAACTTGCTGCCACCATTTGTCTATGCTTGACCACTAGATGTAAGGGTCTTTGTGAATAAACGACTTCCACAGATGTAGGATTGAAAGTGTTTAACAGTTTATTTTATACAAATGAGCTCAAAGCTTAGGTGGTTTCAAATAGGCTCCGAAGAGGTACAAACTTGCAATATTAAACAATATAACACTGGGGTTTCCCCTGATACAGTTACACACAAGTAACTACTTAATACTGGGTTACTCTCAACCCTGGGACTAAACTCTGTCCCACATTTGGGTTCCTTAAACCCACACACAGAACTGAACTGCACACTGCAGTTCCTACAGACAGCTTGCAGCTTCAGCAACTGCTAATTCCCCACCAACTCTGGTCACAGCTGCTGGCCAACTGACATTCTCCAACTGTCAAATTCAAACTGAACATTCTAAAGCCAGAGTGGCCTCTGTTGTCATGGCAACAGCCTCTGCTTACAGCTTGCTGCTGTGAACATTCTACTGCTCACTCTCTGCAGCTTTTAAAGAATGTTCCTTCTAAATACATAAACAAACATGTGATTAACATATAAATAACCACCTCATCACACCCCCTTACCCATGGAAACCCATTCTCAAAGGAAAGCAAAGGCAAACCACATCTGAATAAATCTTGCCAAGAAACCCTCATGATAGATTCACCTTAAGGTGGTTGTAAATCAGAAACTTGATGTGCCTTTCCACAACATACATTACCTTATGGGCATTATTTAGCATTCTCCCAGTGATATAATATTTTCTCCCGAGACAATAATGAAAAAAATAACCACATTGGAAAGATATGCTATCTCATTTCAACATCATTCATTAGAAGATTTCTTTCAGGAGAAAAACAACAAATGCTGCAAATTGGGCAATGTTGTAATGGAAAGAAAGTTGGGTTTTTTTCTTAAAAAAAGAAAGAGTAATGATTGAGGGAAATACCTGCTGCTTGTCATTCAATGTAAGTTTTACATTGAAATTACAAATAATACAGTAAAGCCTCATCCAACATAAACGGGCTGGCAGAACGTTGGATAAGCAAAAATGTTGGATAATAAGGAGGGATTAATGAAAAGCCTATTAAATGTCAAGTTACGTTATGATTTTACAAATTAAGCACCAAAGCATCATGTTTTACAACAAATTGACAGAAAAAGCAGTTCAATACACGGTAAACGTTATGTAGTAAATTACTGTAGTTACACATTTAGCAGCAAAACATTGCAATGTATTGAAACAGCCGTGGATCCGGGTGGGAAGCAAACTGCATTGGACAATACAGAACGTTGGATGAGCGAAGGTTGGATAAGTGAGACACTACTGTAATAGTAATCTACAATCCACTGAATTTTTTTATATTTTGCTTCTTTATCACTGAGTGTGATGTGCTAAAAATATTATATGTGAATATTTGGTGCAACATTTTAATAGGCAATTTCATAATCTGTTCAGTATACATATTGCTAGCGGTCTTGAGTCAAGCTTTATGTTCTTCTTAGCCAGCCAACTGTGGTTAGTGGGTTAAAATATATGCTAAGCAGGTGTCCTTTCACATGAAAAGAAGTGTAAGCTTTTGTTTAAGCTCTGATTACATAGCAGGGATATCCCAGATATCTGCTACTCCTCTGCAGAGCGATTAAGGTGGGAAGAGAGAGAGGAAGGGAGGAAAAAAGAGATGGATCTTTCACAATCTCATTCCTCTGGGCAATTAGTCTCCTCATTTTGCAGTCATTGGATGGATTCTTGCAACCACTGGAGTAGGAGAACATGGGCAGGGATCCATTCCCATTCTGAAATCCCAAAGGGCGGGCCTTGAATTTAATTTTAAGACAGCTTCTCAATGACTCCTGACAGCATTACAGCTGGAAAATGTATCAGGAATCCCTGTCAACTGAACTGACTCTGGAAGCTGCTCATGCCTTGAATTTGGCCCAAACAAAATCATGTTCAAATTCATATCAGGTAAGGAACATTTTAAAATAAAAACACTTTGTGCTTTATCTTTTTATCCAATTTTCTTGTTTACCTTCTGTGTTACTATCTTGTATGTTGGAAGGCAAAAGGGAAGTCTGTTTTGAGACACAGTTCAAAGCTGGTTGTGACCAACAAAGTCCACAACGCTTATAAAATCAAAGACTTTAAAACAAATCATTTGGAAGATCCTTATGAGCTTGCCTAGACTGTTTGGTTTTATTTGTTTGAAAGATCTCTGAAGGAGAATTTTCTCTTCATTTCAATATCACAGGAGGCATGTTTGGTAGTGATGTGTGATAGGATCACGTGGTTGGCTTCTTTGATATATTAGAACTCTAAGTTAAGGGAAATGGATTGTTGTTGCTGTTGTTGTTGTTGTTATTGTTGCAAACTATCAATATTCAGGCTGACCTGATGGAGAAGGGGATCTGTCTGGTTAATTGCTGGCCAAACCTTGGAAAAATAATTTTATGCCCAAATGCCTGGAACCTGTTCCCAGCTTCAGTGCATTTTAAAGTTATATTTCTTTCTATTTAAACTACAATTTTATTCAAGATTTTTCTTTTGTATGTACATGCACTAGTAAGTATGTTTTGTATTACTGTGTTTCACTGAATAATAGTCACATCTCCCTTTCTGGTCTCCCAAATTGGTATTTCTATTTTCATGGAGTAATAGTTGCACCCCTGCTCTCTTCCAGCTATTCTCCTTCTCTTGGCTGGCATTTCACTCAGCTGAGCTGGCGAGTGAAGCCAAGTAAAATATTGTAGGTGGAAGCGGGGTGGGCATGCGGGCAAGTGAAGCTTCACACACTCACATGACCACTCCCCTTCCAGCTAGGGTGCTTCACTATGTTGTGCATGGGGAAACCTCACTCACCCATGCGTCCACCTCTCTTTCAGCTATGGAATTTCACTTGGCTGAACATTACATTGAAGAGTTTTCAATTTCAGCTCGCTTCAGCCCAGTGCTTTTGGATTCAGCTGAGTGAAGTACTTCATCTGAAAGGAAGTGGGCAGGCATGTGCATGAATGAGGCACTATAGCTGAAAGTAGGCATAATATTTTCACAGCAAAATAGTTGCCCCCTTATTTTCATGCCCCAAAAGGGATAAAGATGTTACTATTATGCAATAAAATATGGTAAATTGTTTGTTTTTGTATTTTATCTGAATGATATGTTTTGCAGTTATAGTGCTTTATATTTTGTTCTACAAGATTTCCACTGCATGTGTGTGTGTGTATGTGTGTGTATTTAAACAAGCCAAGTTATCTTACTAAACAGTGAAAACAACAAGGTGCAACAGTGGTATAATTTAAATCCTTAATTAAACAATAATCATATCATTATGATACATATAAATCATACAATCAAGCGCAACCGATCCAATCCCAGTCCTACCAGATGTTCAAACTAAGTAAGAGTCCAACCGGCTAGAATCCGCAGGGGTGCCAGGTTATTTGTAATCCACAAATGGAAGGTAGGAGAAAATAATGATGCCGAAGTCGGGGAAAGAAGGAAGATGCTGTCGCAATGCCTCAGTGGGAGTTGGTTAGAGGAACAGAAATAGCGCTCCCCTCATAGTAGATGCTGGAATGCCAAAACGCCGACGGAATGCAAGTGCTGCAAATCCCAGGCCATGTTGGTATCCGTTTCTCCCGTAAACCGGGTTTTCTCAGGAGAGATATATCAATAATAAGAAACCAACCACTGAAAATGAGACAATATCTATAATAAAGTAATATTTGAAACCACAGTGTACAGTGATAACTATCGTCAATAATGTAAATTCTACATACCATTCTGAGTAGAGCCACAAGTATAACCCCATTCGCAGTCAGAAGGGGTGACCCAAAGGTGGAGAAAAGGGAAAAGTAGCAAGCCATTTAAAGGGGAACGAAACCTGAGAGTTCAAACCGGTGGAGCTGATAACAGCTGGTTGAACTAATGATGTAGTTATTAATTAGGTTAATAGCTCATTAAGGGAAAAAGGATCATTCATCCCAGAAGGCGACTCTGAATTTAGTTTCAAAATCCATTTCTTTTCTGCATTAATTAATTGAGCAGTATTGTCTTTATGGATATGGGGAGTGATCCTTTCCAAGACTTTCAGTTTAAGGGAAGCTGGGCTGTGCTTCATATCAAAACAATGTCTGTAAAAAGCTGAATCATTAGATTTGTTCAAGATCCGCGAACGATGTTCAATCAAATCATCAATATATCTGTAGTATTTTTTAATGAAAGGATGAAAATTATTTATTTATTTCAGGATTTTACCCCGCTCTTCTCAACCCCCGAGGGGGGACTCAGAGCGGCTTACAGTACGGCACAATTCGATGCCACATCATACAGTATAAAACCCCAAAACCCCACAACAATTAAAATACATTAAAACACATTAAAATACAGTTCCATCAGCAACATACACAATCATTCCAAGTTAAAAACAATATTCACTCCATAAAAACATTGGCCCTCTTCATCCATTCCATTAAAATCCCCATCTAACATGCTGTTAGTGCTGGTGTGCAAACGCCTGGTCCCAAAGCCAGGATTTTACCTTTTTCCTGAATGCCAGGAGGGATGAGGTGGACCGTACCTCCCTAGGGAGCGCATTCCACAGGCGGGGAGCCACCGCCGAGAAGGCCCTGTCCCTCGTCCCCACCAACCGCATTTGAGAAGTCGGCGGAAGCGAGAGCAGGGCCTCCCCAGATGATCTTAGGTTACGGGGTGGGACGTAACCTTGTTCTTGATCAAATACAAAGGTTGATTCCAGGTGATTCATGAAAATATTAGCTAAACTTGGGACACAATTGGACCCCATGCTGACCCCATGGATTTGTGAATTACATCCATGGTGTCTCTGAGGTAGGCTCTAGTACGTTTTACCGCAGGTTGCAAGTAAAAGTCTAGGAGTAATTCACAAACTTGAAGGCTTCGCCATAGAACCTGGTGACTTCTTGATGACTTCAGATGTCAAGTCTTTATATACCCATGTACCTCTTGATCAACTAAGGCATATAATACATTCCACCCTAGATGAATCCCCATTACCTGGCCAACCACCTACTGGATTCTTATTGATGCTATATGATTTTATTAGCGATTATAATTACTTTATTTTCCAAGAACAATATTTCTTGCAAATCCATGGGGTCAGCATGGGGTCCAATTGTGCCCCAAGTTTAGCTAATATTTTCATGAATCACCTGGAATCAACCTTTGTATTTGATCAAGAACAACCTTTTCATCCTTTCATCAAGAAATACTACAGATATATTGATGATTTGATCTGGATCTTATCCAAGGACATAGATTTGCCTGCCTTCCAGGATTGGATGGAATCCTGGCATCCCTGTATCTCATTCACCCATTCTGTGGATACTTCTGCTATCAATTACTTGGATATTACTATTTATAATTTCAATAATCAAATTATGACCAGGAATTACACCAAACCAATAAAGAGGAACAACACCCTGCATTACAAGAGCTATCATTCCTTCCCTTTAAAGACAAATTTACCTTACTCTCAATTCCTCAGGATGAGGAGGAATTGCTCTCAACATGATGATTTTCTGAAAGAATCAGACAGGCTGACAGAAGCATTTTTACAAAGGGGATATCCCCCACAGGTTATCCAAAAAGCATATTTGCGAGCTTCCAGGACTCCAAGAGAACAACTTCTTCAACCCAAAGTTAAATCCTCTAATAATAGAACTGTGTGGCCACTCACACTTACTCCCCATTGCAAAGATCTCATTAAGATTACCAAACAATACTGGCCTCTAATCAAACATATTAAAGGACTGGACCAATTTCCAATGGTAGCATACAGAAGAACTCAAAACTTTCGTGATGTCTTGATGCACAACAAACCTAGGCCACTTAAAATCAAGAGCAGCCTGAGCCCTGGCACTCGCCCTTGTACTAATTGCTCGGTTTGTCCCAACATAGACACTTCCAAGGAGATTTATAGTCCTGCTAAGCGCCACTCCTTTAAATTGTTAGCCCATGCAAACTGCAATTCTGATTTCTGTATTTATGTTGTCACCTGTGATTGTTTATTTGTTTATGTGGGCCAGACAAAAGACGTGTCAAAGTGAGATTTATTGAACATCGTTCGCGGATCTTGAACAAATCTAATGATTCAGCTTTTACAGACATTGTTTGGATATGAAGCACAGCCCAGCTTCCCTTAAACTGAAAGTCTTGGAAAGGATCACTCCCCATATCCATAAAGACAATACTGCTCAATTAATTAATGCAGAAAAGAAATGGATTTTGAAACTAAATTCAGAGTGGCCTTCTCGGATGAATGAACCTTTTCCCCTTAATGAGCTATTAACCTAATTAATAACTACATCATTAGTTCAACCAGCTGTTATCAGCTCCACCGGTTTGAACTCTCAGGTTTCATTCCCCTTTAAATGGCTTGCTACTTTTCCCTTTTCTCCACCTTTGGGTCACCCCTTCTGACTGCGAATGGGGTTATACTTATGGCTCTACTCAGAATGGTATGTAGAATTTACATTATTGACGATAGTTATCACTGTACACTGTGGTTTCAAATATTACTTTATTATAGATATTGTCTCATTTTCAGTGGTTGGTTTCTTATTATTGATATATCTCTCCCTGAGAAAACCCGGTTTACGGGAGAAACGGATACCAACATGGCCTGGGATTTGCAGCACTTGCATTCCGTCGGCGTTTTGGCATTCCAGCATCTACTATGAGGAGCGCTATTTCTGTTCCTCTAACCAACTCCCACTGAGGCATTGCGACCGCATCTTCCTTCTTTCCCCCGACTTCGGGCATCATTATTTTCTCCTACCTTCCATTTGTGGATTACAAATAACCTGGCACCCCTCTCGATTCTAGCCGGTTGGACTCTTACTTAGTTTGAACATCTGGTAGGACTGGGATTGGATCGGTTGCGCTTGATTGTATGATTTATATGTATCATAATGATATGATTATTGTTTAATGAAGGATTTAAATTATACCACTGTTGCACCTTGTTGTTTTCACTGTATGTGTGTGTATACATGCCTGTTGGTTGTGGCAAATCAGCTTAACTCTCTTCAAGGTTTTAGTTATTTGTTTTTAGATTTCTTACCCAGTGATAAATTTATATTATGTGTTTATGTTTGTCTGGGTCATTTAAGTTTATCTTCACTATTGTTTGTCTATTACTAAATTTTAAAATTAGGTCACTTATATATTGCTTGATGTGATCTGCTTTGTTGTAATTTGCTTGTATGTTTAATAGGCAGGTTAAATATATAAAAAGTTTTTCTAAGTCAGCATTACTTTGTAGAAACACTTTAATGGCCCAGATCTCATCTGATCTTGGATGCCAACTAGGGTCAACCATGGTTAGCACTTGGATGGAAGGCTAACAACACATATCAAGCATTGTTAAGGAAAAAACCAATTCTGAGTATTCCTTGCCTAAGAAAATGCAATGAAATTCATAGGGTTGCCATAAGTTAACAGGTGACTTAAAGTCACATGCACATAGGCACCCAAGAACAGTAGATGTTTGGAAGATCATAGACTCTCCTCGCTCGAGGCAGAAGTACAGGGGTGCTTTAGGTGTGGATTCATGCACTGGCAAGAGGTTGGAATGGGGGTACCTTCAAACTCTAGGGGTCTATCAACAAAGTCATCAGCATACTTGGAGAGAAATGTGCATGATGTCCAAGAATTAAGGCCACAATATGAACATTATTTTTAGATTGGATTTTATAAATGGAAGGAAGGAAGGAAGAAAAGAAAAAGAGAGAAGAGATACACACACACATTTTAGATTATATGCCTTTTGCAGGACCCGTTGTTTTTTGTTTACTGTAAAGTGCCATGTACTTTTGATGGAACAATATAAATAAATACCGGGAATATGAAGACTGGCATCTGGGTAGAAAGTTGTATAGGTTCAATAAATTCACACTCGGGGCACATCTACCCTTATCAGTTTGGTTAATATAGAATTGGATCACTCCCATGGCAGCTACATGCCACATGGAACTGATCTGTGGTAACATGGGACAAGGCCACTTTAACATTGTATTACTCTGCATTACCCAAAGTCTGGGAAAAGCCTGAATCCTGCTGACTCGACTTTAGGCAAATGAAACAGTTGGGTCAGTTGCTTCTCCATGTTGCACCAGTCTCCATCTATGACATGGTATCTACCTTATACTTGGGGTCAGCCACAGATACAGGGAGCACTTGGGAAAGGGAA